>JBBPDC010147455.1:0-22300 GCA_037974485.1 Hemigrammopetersius urotaenia
GTGTGTGTGTGTGTGTGTGTGTGTGTGTGTGTGTGTGTGTGTGTGTGTGTGTGTGTGTGTGTGTGTGTGTACTTACAATACAATATCCTTAGTCCCATTCACACATACAGTATAAGTAAGCAAATAACCTGCAATGTCATTGTATATATCATTATATATACAAATTCAGCTTTGCACTGCAGCATAACAGAAACAGAGTGGACAATTTTACTGTTAAAATCACCTTTTTGGGACTTCAGTATTATGCAAAAGAGGGTCTTGAAAATATTTGAAAAAATAATTTATGAAACAAAACCATGTCATAATTATCAGCACCCCAAGATGTTTGAATGAAAGAAATACATGATAGTCCTACCCATATTTTAACTAACTTTAAATTAGTTTTTAGTAACAAAAGTGTTTCTGCTTAATGTACATCTATTTAGACAATCATTAAAAAGTTTAAGACATTTGAAACTGTCATGAACCAGCCTGGAAGAGGATGGAAGGCTATTTTGTCAGTAGTCCCAATGAAAAAGATCTCAGAGATCTCTGTTCTGTGGATTCTGTGGTCAGACAAATCAAAACTGAACTCTATAACTCCAAATGGTATGTTGGCTGTTTCTCCTTCTCTGAAGGCCCTGGCTGTGTTGTCCAAAACATGGCATTATGGATTTCAGGTAAAAAGATCTCAGAGGACATTTTTAATCAAAATCTGGCTCTTTCTGCCAAGAAGATAAAACTTTCAGCAGGACAGTAGTTTAAGGCACACATCAAAATGTGCTCAGAAGTTAAATGAACACAAAATCAAGTTTTTCCCACGGCCATCCCAATCCCCTGACCTAAATCCAATTAAAAACCTGTGGGCTTGAGCTCAAGACGAGAGCGCACAAGCGAAGTCCCTGGACTCTCCCAGGACTCTGGAGATTCTGCTTTGAGGAATGATCGAAAGTCCCTTCTTCTGTGTTCTTAAGTTTTATAAAACATTACAAGAGAAGGCTGTTCTGCAGAAGGAGAGTGCGCAAAATACTAAACGAGGAGGTGCCAATAGTTATGACAAGTTTTTTCATGACATATACAGAATTTGTTCATTTTCTTTTTTTGCCTAGTAAAGACAGTTGATAAACATTAAAGGGAATTTTTATCGGCATTTTTTACTTACATGAAATGTGAGCCAACAGTTCTTGAGGGCACTGTTGTGTTTTTTATGTATGTACCTATCCATGCTCCACTCACAGACTCAGTTCCTGAGGCTGTGTATCAAGCAACATGATTGATTCGTTTTCTTGTCTGTTTAGTGCAATCTTGGGCTGAGATTTACGTAAAGAACCAACATCTTATGCCATCTTAAAATCATTCTGAAATGAGAATGTTTCCAGCTTTGTGCACTACTGAGTGTCAGCATGAACAAATAACTGTACAATCAATCCACAGTGTGGAAGAAATTCTATCTGTAATGAACCCCTCTCCCAGAATCACTGCTGAATGTGGACTGGTTTGAAACGCTCTCAGATTCTAACATCTAACAACAGCCATAATCTCACACTGTGCCCGAGAGTTGGCAAGTGATGTTTCACCAAGTGAATTGTCCTCACTGTTCATTACTGCTTTCAGTGTAAAGGAATGTGTTTAGTTTGTTACATTCTTTCAGTTAGACACATACAGCTTCCGTGGACAAACATTCTTGATAGAAAGGGCTCTGGAACATCCAGACATCTTGCCTGAGGAAAAAACTCAAGTTAAGGGGTTATAAAGTCATTGGACTGCCGAGTTTTATGGTGTGATGGCTCTCCATCCAATCACCTCACTAACACTGAACGCTTGTCATAGCATCGCAATCTGACACAAACTGTGTTCACGTGTAACTCAGTTCATATTGATTCATAACAGCATGTAATTTAAATCACATTGGAAAGGCATTCCTTATTAAACACAGACATTTTTGACACCATGTATCACTTGCTTATATTTTTACTGTAATACAGCACATGAGCAGTAAATAAACACACTGCCTGAATGTTCACAGTCTGTTCACGTGAAATCAATAAATAAATGAATAAATCATAGGAGTCTGCAGTGGGAACACAGCCTGAAGGCTCTGATTCGGCATCATTAATCAGCACATACATAGATTCAAGGTCATTAATTTGTGTTTTAGGGATCAGGCAGTGATTGTCCAAGATAAATTTTTCATTAATTGGTCATTAGCGGAGATGTTAGTGCCCATAAATGCTTGATTTTTCTTTAAAGTCATTTATGCTTGCTCCCTCCCTCTCTCTCTCTCTCTCTCTCATTCTATCTTTCTCTCTCTGCCTGTCAATCTATCACTCTGTCTCTATCTGTAGTCACATAAACAGACGGACACAGTTTGAAAACCCGGTTCTAGAGGCTAAGCGAAGACTACAACACCAGATGCAAGGCCAAGGTCTGTCTGCTCTGCCCCTGCCTGCTGTATACAGAGGTACACTGCTTCATCCTTATGCATTGGTGTACATTAATGTTTTTATACACTCATATATCCGTTCTAACATAACCTTATTCTCCTTTTTCCTATATTATATTTATAATGACCACCATCACATAGTTTTTTCAGTGATTTTTGGTTGACAATTCTATAGAAATATATATATATATAATATATAGAAACCACTCACTTTTACGTGGATCAGCATTCGCGGATTCAGTCTAATGCGGATTTTTCTGAGAACCGAACAGTATTACCGCCACTAGTCCAGCGGTAATACACTGAAAAGTTGTCAACCGACATAAAAAATGAAAGAAGAAGAAGCCTGCTGCAGCATGTAGCATGACTGCCTCCCCCAATTTTCAACAGTTATCTCAGTTTATTTAGTATAAGTAAGCTGTGCCCTGTCTAAACATGTAGGTAGAGAGAAATATTTCAAAGCTTCTTTTGTGTACGAGTGTTTGTTTTCGCTCGCAGCATGCTGGTAATGCTAACCACTAATGCAAATGTTTTTTTTTAAGCAATAAAGTTTTCTGATTCTGATTATTCATTTATCTTTACATTTTCTTTAAGGGTAATGCATTATACTGAGTTTAACATGAAATTAAAGTGGAATATTTTGGGCTTACACTATAAAAAAAGCATTTTAGGCTTTTTTTTTTACCAAAACAACGACTTTTCACTATACGCAGGTGCTCTTGGAACGTAACTCGCGCGAAAAGCTGGCAAAAGATTACTGTGTACTCCACCAAACACCATAAAACATGCCATGCTTGTAGCCACACATGACTGTTATGGAATTAAATATTTCTTGTCCACGGTGGGCCATTTTACATTTACATTATTTATCAGACGCTTTTATCCAAAGCGACTTCCAATCCCTAATTACAGGGGACAGTCTCCCTGGAGCAACTTGGGGTTAAGGGTCTTGCTCAGGAACCCAGTGGTATGCTGAAGGTAGGATTCGAACCCATGACCTATTGGTCTAGAGGCAAGTATCCTACCCACTACGCCGCCACCACCCTGGCAAGATGGGGATGTCTGTGTGGGTACAATTTACATTTTAGATGATTTCTCAACATTCATTTAATCAAAAATCAAACATTTTGAATGGCATGCAGGCCCCTAGGTGGTCCACCACCCTAGCTCATTACAATTCAGTTGTGGAGTAGCACCACCTAGAAAATAGCTTGCCATCTTGTAAAGTTGCAAACAAAACTTGACATGCTGCATCATTTCCACAGTCATAAGATGTCATTACAACAAGTTAAAACATGTTTTCTTGTGTTCCTCAGGCTTGGTTCGGTCTATGCTTACATGACATTTACAAAATTCTCTTTCATCTGATGAAGCTGTCAAATAATTCTACCTCTTACTGCTTGGGCCAGTTTGTCTGTTCTGTTTAGAGTCTTTCTTTTGCTGCTTCTACCTAAATTAAAAAACAAATCATTTGAAAGCACACCTTTTTAATTTAGCTTTGAACTTGTAATTATATCTGTTATATTTCCATTTTTAATTTGCTATTTTATTATTTTTCACCATTTGTCAATTTTATCACTTGCTTTTCCAGCACATGGGTGTTGACTCATAACTAAATATGCTGTAATTAAGGTTCAAAAGCTACTCATCAGGCCCACATTAACACATAATAACAAACATTCAGAGCCAGATGAGATCACAAAATGCGTCCACGATCAAATTAATGTTCAGTTTTACACAGCCTGCAGCTAATCGCACAGACCGCTAACATGATCACCTACTGATTGCAGAGTTTAACCATACAATCAAACAGTGAATCCACCAACAAGCTTGAGATGACAAGAAAAAAGCCCAGTGAGAAAAAGTCAGTGCTGTTAATAAATATTTATTTCCATTCAGAAGAGCAAAAGAGACTATGAGCACAAATTGCTGCCACATTATGGCATGTTTTTTGCTACATCTACTCAACACAAGTGCCCCCAAGAGTGTAAATAATGCTATTCTTGTTCAAATCTTGTGCCTTCCACTATGTTTGCTGCCATTGCTTAGGGAAAAACTTCAGTAAATTGACTGGAACCACTTCCGCTACTTTCACTTTCAAATTTTCAAGCTCCTCTCCCAAATCCCTCAGATGGAGTGTGTACAGTATGTGTCTATACACTTTCTACTGTATGTTTCAGTTCTTCACACCGCAGCAGTTTGACCAACTCTTCTAGCGCTGCCATACCAATAAATTCCTCTGATAATTTCCCGGTGCATAACTTTCTTAAGGTGATGTGATATTATTCAATTATATAATAACATGTTCCAGCTCAAGCACAGCACGTAATTGTTGAGTAAGATTTGACGGCCATATCCGCAGCAACATTTCCGTCTCCATAGTAACGCCTCCGCACTTGTCATTTCTATCTCTTATAAGACTTATATTGAGTGACTTTTAGCATTATTCAGAGCTTCTGCACCCAGCTGTGCAAGCCACACTGTATCAGAAACCCCCCTCGTCGCTCCTCATTGCCAGGAGACTGCAGCACACCTATTGATGGACAGTTTGTGTTAGCCATCTAACCCTTTTTCACAACCTCTGTGCCCTTGACTTCACATTTTTAAGTTCACTTTGGGTGTTGAACCCATTTTTTTAGTTCATTTTTGGTGTTGAACTGTGCAGTACAGCCCTGGTCAAATTACATCTTACCAGCAACACACACACACACACACACACACACACCATGTCTTTGCCAATTCCGTGCTGAAACCATATAATGTCTGGTAAACAGTAGTTTGAGTAAAGTGACCAGTAAGTGGATGTACAATGTAAGCATTTCTGATAAAGTAGACATGAACTATATATTTATATATTTAGTGACTAGTTAAATAAAATGGATTGATATATTGTTACATGACATTGCATTTCTTACATTATGTTCTCTTGGCAGTTACTTTTATCCACACTCAAGTTTCAGGACAGTGTTAGAGCCAGAGGACAGTTTTAAGTGCTGAAATCTTTAAGTAGGGAGTAGGGCAAGAAGACAGGCAGCGCTTTGTGAATTAATTAGTGTAATGCCAGGGATTCAACTGGGTGATTTTAATAGAATCTGGATTCTAAAAGTTTGAGCCACATTCTAAACCATTGTAAAATACCCAGTGACTGCACACAAAAAATAAATGTATGTATATTCAAAGTCATTTTGGAACATTGTAGTAGCTTGCTGTTATATTGCTTGGCCAACATAATGTTAACAAACAACGTTACTGTTAACTTGGGGAAGATTTGTTCATTGTAATGATTATTAGTAATACATTTTTGATTCCACATTTTGTCAATTTAGATCTTTTGTTCCTGCTTTTTAACTTTGCTCCATGCCTAACATCATCCCATAAGCATGAGTTGCAGTGAAATCACTTGCATGAGCTCATTACCTTTGCATTGATCAGTACTTATATTATTCAGTATCAAAATGTTCAAATATGCACAAATAAAAAACAATATGTGTATTTAGGTCTGGTCCCATTTATGTATTCATTGCCTTTTTAAAATAATTCTAATTTCTATCAAAATACTCTAGAAGAACGGCAGTGAAATTTATTGATGACAGTGGTATCACATCCAAATATCTGATAAGATACTAACATAATAATAGTTAATAGTGACTCTTCCTTATGTTTATTAGTTGAGGGTTTTTTTTAACAGTGGAGGTAGGCCCTTCCTCTGCTACTTTACCTCGGGCTAGGCTGGCATATGTTGGTCCCGCTCCCGAACGCTCCCATAGCCTCACTGACCTGTCTGAGGCCCCTCTTTACCGGGTCGGAGTCTTCGGACTGCATGGTACGTCCTCAGGCGAACAGCCCCTAGTGCAGTAGAGGAATGTGAGCCTGCTGCAGAAGCATGGCTACAGCAGATGCTTTAGATTTGCCCACAGATATGTTCAGTCTGTTCTAGAAGCCCTTCATTTCCTCTCATTCAGTTAGGGCAGCAGAGATTGGCTTTATTTTTACACTTTTGTTTGTCCTTTTATGTTCCTTTAGGCCTGAGCTTTAAAGGGATGTTCTGTCATTTTTGGCCTCATTTTTCGTAGCATTCCCAAATGATTTTATAGCTTTTTAGATAAAGTGCATTACATTGAAAGAGGGTCTATAGAACAACTTTGTACATCAAATAAAGCCTCATTACTATTATTATTAATAGTAATAGTAGTAGTATATTTGCATCTATAATAAGGTAGTATTATGTTTGAGGTATATATAAATACACGCACAAATTGGAAGCAAATTGAAAGGAAATGCATCTCATCTCCTTTTGAAAAAATAGATGTAATCACTCTGGAAGAGGCATGAAATAAGCAGCTCAAAAATAACTGAAATATCCCTTCCTCTATATGCATGCCTCTGCTTCTTCTGGACCAGCTACAGTACCTGATCAAAAGCATGGAAGAAAATGTGCCCAGAGTGGCGGTAAAATTGAAAAGGAAGAATTAGAAAAAATTAGGAACGTTGCACCTTCTGATGTATTATTGGTTCCCATACCCCCCACCCAGCCTGAGGCTGTAATTATAGACTTTAGTTATTTGATATGGTGCAAAGGAGCTGAAAGTACCCTTTCTGGCACATTGGCGGCTTTTTCTTGTTTCAGTTGAATGACTTATTAGTGCACTCAGAGAACCCACCGGCCAAGGCCCTCCATTTCTGTGGGAAACATCCAATAGGCCTAAAGTGCCATGGCAGTTTTTGCCAGTTTTTAGACCTCATACTGGAGCAAAAACAAGCTACCCCGAGGCCAACTGGGTGTGTGTGAATGCGTGTGCCCTGAGAAAGTGCTTAATTGAATTGACTTGATTGAAATGTGTGTATCATTTTCACATGAATAAAATATATTACATTCTTTCAGATTACTGACTTTTGGCAATAAATGTGTCAGTGCAATACATTCTATATTAATGTGTAAATGACATTTGAATCAGGTACATACTCAATGCGGCCCTTTGATTGTGTGTGTGTGTTCTTGCTGCTGTTTGGCTGTATTTGCGGCCCCTGGCCTCGTACGTCTTGGCTATTACCTGTGAATTAGGTGATTAATGACTTCTAAATAACTTTAGTGTACTAATGTTGTGAATTGTTGTTTGTTGTGTGTATGTGTTTGTTGTCTCTGGTAGAAAAGCCCTTGTTTACGCGGGACCCCACCCAGTTGAAGGGGACTTTTCTGTCCACGTCGCTACAGAAAAGCACTATGGGATTCGGATTCACCATCATCGGTGGAGACGAGCCGGACGAGTTCCTGCAGGTCAAGAGTGTGATTACAGATGGGCCTGCTGCACAGGATGGCAAGATGGCTACAGGTACTTACAGACAACAACCCACAGATACACATACAAACCTGTGAGATTTTTGGACGACATTTCTACAACTTTGTATCAATTCAAGTTAGAATGTGTTGAACTGTGGACTCCAGCCCTGGTCAAATGACCTTTTCGTGATTTAGAAGTAAAAATAAATTATTTCATCGTCTACAAAGAACATACCGAAATACACCTGTGAGCGCAGCCCGGGGACCAGCCGACGTAACCAATCCACACTCTCAAAATTCTGCTGTCTTTCTCTGTCCTCCTTCTCACTACTCTCCCTACTAGCTGGAGAGCCCATAGACTGGCTTCTCCCTTCACTTGTTCCTTTTTAGCCCCATAATGACATTTGTTTTACAAATGATTTAAAATACTGGGAAAAAAATCAGTGTTAAATGTTATTAAACATACTTTACATTTTGCATAGTTTTATCTGTAGAGGATGTGAACTTGTTTCACTTAAATAACCAACGAAACCTTTCACCAGGATGCCCAAACCTTTGTATAAAACTAGATAATTAGCCCAGTACCACTTCGATTTGATGTTTGGGAAAGGGTGGGTATTACTGTGCACTTAGTGTGGTCATGTGCACTGAGATTTTATATATTTGAAAAATGGGGCACACTGGAATACTTACTGTAAAAAGTACAAATGTATACTGATGTATGATTTTGAGGACAGAGGATACTCACAGGCAGTTGATGAGATTAGATGTTGAAGTTTCACCACCAGATTCAATGGTGTTCATATTTTAAATGTAACATACAGCAGAGCTTGTGGCCAAACAGAAGTCAGCTCTGTCTCTCGGCCCACAGAGCCAGTTGGAGTGGAACAGCAGTGCCTGCTGCATATAACTGCCCCCTGCTCCTGCAAGACTATCATAGTCCATATTATTATGATGCATTCGGAGCACCAACGCAGGTTGGCCAAGTTTTATTTTGAGACAGGCGGCGATCTGTTCTCTCTGCAATTAGTCTGCACTGTTTCTACTGACAGGGTCCCAGATGATCACCAGTTCAACTCATCCACACTATGCCATGAATATTGTTGCTACATCCATTTTGCAAAAATGTTTTACATGTGTATGAAAGTTCAGACTCTTAGTTCAGAAATCAAAACTAGTTTTTGTTGTTTGTACAAATAATGGTTTAAGAAAATACAGGAAAAGTAAAAGAAAAGAAAACATTATAACATACCCCATATGCTACTGCTGCTTGGCCACATGGGGTCTAGCAGATTTCTTTTGTTTACGTGAGAAAGATGACACTGTTTGGATTGATCCTGTGTGGATTTCTGTGAAGTCTTATGTCTCTCTGTCTTATAGCTACAGTGTCCCTGACTGAATCATCCCCTAATTTCGTACATACTTGAATCATTTTGTTATTGGCATCTAAAGACACTGCCTCTGTTTGTCTCTGCCACTGAATAGTTACTGAAACATATGCTTTCTGATTTTTTTCTACATATTTATGGTGAATATTGTGGGGAAACCCTACAAACCGCTTAGTGTGACTTTATCCACGTTCCAGTAGCTAATGGTACAGGCAACTGTGTTAGCTTAGCTTTCCAAGTAAAACAAGTTGAATGTGGTGAACTCTTGCATAGCGAGTTAATAAACATCTGAAGTAAATAATGCAATCTAATAATACGTGCCCACTACACATAGTGTGAATATATCCTCCTCTCTCTTCCACAGTGCCTGGCCTTCTGAAAAGTGTGTGTCTACAATGCAGGACGTGATTGTCTAACAAGAAATTATAGAACACAAACACATAATTTAATTATTGCTAAGAATGCTGCAGAAAATTCCACTGATTAGAATGGGCCTTCCTAACTTTAGTAACTTTTTAATACAGTAATCCCCCGCTTTTCGGGAGGGTTGCCTTCCAAGAGCACCCATGTTTAGTGAAAATCCGCGTTGTGGTGTTTTGGTAAAAAAAAAAAAATGTTTTGTAATCCCTAAATATGCCCCCAAATATGCTCCCAGAAATGAATTTTAGCATTACCCTTAGCATTAGCATTAGCAGTTAGCATTAGCAGCATGCAAAGACTCATACACAAAAGAAACATTGAAATAACTCTCTCTACCCACATATTTAGACAGGGCACAGCTTATTAATACTAAATAAACTGAGATAACAGTTGAAAATGTGTGTGTGTGGGGGGGGGGCGGGGTTAAAACACTAAAATATGAGGACAAGATACATAGCAGTCATGCTACATGTTTCAGCAGGCTTGACAACTTTTCAGTGTATTACCGCCACCGCTGGGCTGGTAGCGGTAATACAGTTGAGACTGAAAGGTTACTGTAATGAAACGTAAATGACAACAGGTCTTGTCCTTCCGATTCACATCTTTTATATCACTCCATAAACAGTTTGCTCACTTATTGTAACAGAACATCATAGTTATTTATATCTGACTGATTTGGTGACACTTTTCAATAACAAGTAAGGCTTAACATCAGTTTCAATATTAATGGACTGTACAGGACACTGGAGTTTTAAGGACTGGTTAGTGGAGAAGGGAATATCTGTGAACATTGACAGTAATGCTACAGAGAATTTAAATCAAGCTTTGTGCTTATTTTAAGTATCTGTCCAGAATAACTCTCCTCAGTGTTCAGTTGTGAGCTACAGTGCCCCAAGAGCTGAAATAACCCATTTCCACACCATGTTTGACACTCTGAGGGGTCCAGCATTGAAGTCTCGCAATGGTGTTTTTAAATTTGTGATCAAAGAGACTTGCAGAAGTGGAAACGATACAAGCCAGAAGTATCCACCCAACTGTCCTGCTGATTTGAAGTGTATTAAACACCCTGATGAGTCTACAGGTAGCCTACCACACTGCTCAACAGCACCTACAACTGTAAATTCATATTTACAGGGGTGGTGGTGTAGTGGGTAGGATAGTTGCCTCTATTTTGTGTGGTAAAGCTTCTAATTTGGTTTACTGGTTGTTTTCAGCATCAGTGGTGATAACACTTGTTTTTAAGTAATAACTATATGACCTAAAAACAGCCCTAAAAAAGAAAAACTGAACTTTGCCCAGAGACTTTACAATCACAGCAGTTAACTTTACATGTGATGATTATCAAATGTAAGGTTATCATTCCTCCTTACAACCCAGCACTGTGTCTTCCCTAACGTTTATATAAGCCTTTCACCAACTCCCACTACGCTCTCTCTCCAGCATCCCGAAGGCAGCATCTTTTGTCTGTGTCACCTGTGGACAAAGGAACTCACCTGTAGGCCTTAAGTTTCAGTTAAGCTTAGACATCTGATGAACATCGTAACAAGCCATCAACAAAGTCATACTTGCATTCTTTCTTACAAATTTTCCTTCCAAACTTCCACAGAAACTTCAAGAGGACAAGGGACTAAACTTTAGATATTCGCAAAATAATCATACGATGTTGCACTTTTTACATCTGGGCATAGCATAGCATAGCTTACCTTCAGAACAAATCTAAAAGTTAAACTGCTTTTATTTAAATTGTGTTTGAAGATTCAGAGATAGATCATCTTTTCATGCAATCTCTCCTTTTTACTAATATCATTGTAATATCTCAGCCCTCCTACTTCAGTATTTCTGAAGTAAACACTTAGCTTTATACAGCAGCACAAACGTTTTAAACAGCCTTCATTTCTAGTAAAGACTACATCAAAAGATCTCAGTAACAAACAATGCATTTTATCACAATGCCATAGTGAGAAATCAACACCACACTTCCTTTAGAGAACAAAGGATCACATTCCACATATTTCTTCTCCGTTCATTTAGAAACCTGCAAGTGCCAATGGGTTAAATGCAAAGAACTATTTCGAGGTGTTGAACACTGTGTGCTGTGGTGTGTTTGCATAAGACACATGGACATGTTATACTTAAACTTATTTATGATTTGATGAAACTAATGAGACTGATAAATTATTGAGACAGCTTTATTTAATTAACGAGGGCAGATATTATTAGATATAAGGTGCATTATTTAGATTTAGAATCATTTTTTTCATCACCAGTGTAAAGCACTATGTAAAGCTTAGGGAGACATTTTGAGATTCAGCTACACACACACACATACACACACACACACACACACACTCACACACACTCAAACTGTGCACCCAGCTGGACAGTCTCTCTGATTCTCTGCCAGCGTCCACTCTAGTGCCAAGGTCGTAGTGTGCCTGTCTGTCAGTGTGTGTGTATGTATGTGTGTGTGTGTGTGTGTGTGTGTGTGTGTAATACTGCTGCAGTTCTAGGCAGTTATATTCTGATGGGGGTTGAAAAAACTCCTCTGTGATTAATAGTCAGACAGAACACTGCAGATGACCTGTCCAGTTAGAGCTGAACTGCAGTATTTTTTACCCCCCCCCCCAGTCCTCCCTTGCCCCTGTATGCACACACACACTCACACATACATACACACACACAGTAAGCCTGGTGTAGACACAAATCTGCAAAATTTGTTCTGTGAATTAGCATATGCTGGCTTGGTTTACCCTATACATATTCTTTGTTTAAACTAGAACTGAATCTGAGCCCTTTCAATACGAGTGGAATTATTTCAACATATTAATATTTAATGCATATGCAGATATAAAAAATAAAAATCTGCTTTTACAATATGAATGACTGTCGTGGAACTATATTAATTGTATACACAGTATCAGTAAATAGATGTGTAATATAGCTTTTTTTGTAGATTTGCATATAGCTTTTCACTTTTTTGTACACTTTTGTTATGGTACAGCTCCACTATGGGCTGGCTTTGAATGAGAGTCTAATGTAAGAATGAGAGTCAAAGGTATGAATAAGATGTGTATCTATATGCTAGTGTCTGTTATTATAACATTACAATTGCAATACAGACACAATTTGGAAATAGTGCACGCACACGCACACACACACACACACACACACACACACACACACACACACACACACACACACACACATTTCAGGGAAATGTTTCAGTTTGGAGTTCATGTGGGTGTTTGTTGATTGGTCATGGATTTTTCAGGCCTATAAGCCTGTCCACATTTGTCTCCATTAGAGCCAAAAGACTAACCAAAACACACTCTGTGGTGCATTTCCTAAAATGGATTCAGAAACGCGTTGCTTTGCCATTTTGTTAGTGCTTGTCTCTCATTTCTGGCAGCAGCTCATGCTGCCCAGATGATATGAGTGTCTGTCAAGAGTCAAATGTTAAAACAGCAGAGCATGTGGACAGTGCAGTGCTGACATGCTGCTAAAAGACGAGGATAGAGTGCTTTGATGTTGCATTCCCTCGTTTTGGGGTCGACCCTCTGGCAGCAGAGTAAATAAGCCTGTCAGGTCTAGGCTCATTCACTTTTACCGGCCAACACAAAAAGGGCTTATATTTATGTTCAGTATTCAACTTCTGAATAAATAAACAAAAATGAATCGCTAAATACATCATATTCACTGATAAATATATGACATAACCCAGTTTAATCAGTAAAAATAACTGTGAAGCATTTGCTAAATGTTGTTCCCTGCTGAGCCTCAAACACTCTCCCAGCTGTAGTTTTCAGCAGTAAAGAGAAATAAGTGTGGGTAGTAAGTGCCTTTGAGTGCTATAAACAAGTATTTAGGCACTTTGTTTTTGTTATTTACTGTAAGCAAAGAGAAGTTTGAAAAACTAACTTAAAAAAACACACACAAACACCATAAATGAACAGCACTAATACTTTGTTGCAAAGCTGTTTGCTGTTACAGCTTTGACACATCTATGATGAGAAGTAATTAACTTTGGCTCTTTTTTTCTTCTTTTTTTGCAAACCAATTTTAATTCTTCAAGGTTTTAAGGGGCCTTGCAATGTCAGAATAAAGTAATAAAGTAAACTGAAGGAGATTGGCTAGGCAATGCAGGCACTTTCACCTTTTTTTTTGGAAAACATTCTTGCGTTAGTTTGGTTGCATGTTTATGTCTGTTGTCTTGTTTAAATTCATCCTTTTCTTTTTCTTGATCAATTAGTTTCATTTTACCTCTGATATACCCCGATCCATCATTGCTTTCATATTTCAGGTAGTGTCCCTGTACCATTTGCAGAAAAGCAGCTTCCTATCGTGATGTTCCTACCTTCGTATTTTATTGTGAATTTGCTGTTCTATGATAAAACGCACAACCCTTCTTTCTCCAAAAATCGGGAGCTGAATAATTGAGTAAATAATGTGTTTAGTCTAACTCGAACACATTGTTATAAAGATGGATACAGAAAAAACACCTAAAACCAAGCATTAAATATTTTGTTGCTTCTTCTCCAGTAGCAGTGGCAATATGGATTCCAAATCTGTCTGCCTCTGCCAGGAGGCTAAATCTTGGTCATGGTTGGACCTGCCAGCAGAAAATTCTAAATCTACCACAAAAATTCTAAATCTACTTAAAATGGGTTTAATAAATACAAATCAAGCTTTTACCTTGGCTATCCCTGTCCCCTGACCTAAATCCAACTGAAAACCTGTGGGCACAGCTCCAAGAGAGAGCTGGAACTCTGCAAGATCTGGAAAGAGTCTGCATTTAGGAGTGCGTGAAATTTCCTTTTTCTGTCTTAATAAGGAGGGGATGCTAATAGGTATGTTTTCAGAATAAAGTTTATTTTCTGATCATCTGGGATCATCTTTTTTTTTTGGCAATATATCATATGGAATTTATCTGTTTTATTTCTTTTCTGAGTAAAGACATATGTTCAGCTAAGGGCTAAGGCAGGGACAAATATCAAAACAAAAGCCACAAACTAAACATTAACACAAAAACCACAAAATGGCACAGAAGACGAACACAGACAGGAAGGGACAAAATAAGGCAGGTTGTTTCATAATTATATTGAAGTAATATGTGAGTTTATTATTATTATGAATTTATGTGTCCTGCATTAGCACTGATTCTGTCAGCATTTTGGTCCCATTTGTGGATTTAGGGGCTAGACTGTATGAACATGGCCTGTAGATGAACATGACAGTAGTTCATACAAAACTAGTTCAGCACAATAACCACATTTATGCAAATCTAAATGTGCAGTCATCAAGCAGCTCATTAACAGCGTAGGCATTGTAGATGGATGGATGGATGGATGGATGGAAAGACAGATAGACAGATCAATAAACAGACACCGGTATATTCAAGTTTTGTTGGACATTATTATCGCTCTGAGCAAAGCGTGATTTTTTTTTTCATTATGAGCTGGTGTTTTGTATTGCAGTGTTTGACTGATGCCTCCGTTGTGGTTTCTATTATTTATAAAGCCTATTTCCCCCCAGGCACAGGAGTGATTCCCACTAGCCAATGTCATGCCCATCCTTAACAGCCGTTCTGGAACTGCTACTCTGCAGACCACCAGGGTTTACTTCAATGTGGGCCGAGACCCTTGATTTTTTGGAAATCAAAAGTCGTGTTTGGTGTGCGCTTTAGTATAGCTGGAATGCTTATACACGTGAAAATAAAAAGAATGAGCAGGTAACTTGAAGAATGTTCTTTGAGAGAGAAGCACACACGCACTGTATAAAGGCTGAATGAATGACACGCACTTTGAATGATTTATACACTGCCACTGTAAAGCTTTTGAGATTATGTGCTTGTAGAAGTCATCTTTCCTCCTCTGCTTTCCTTTTTCTTTCTTTCCTCTCCTCTCCTCTCCTCTCCTCTCTCCCTCTGGACTCTGTGCCCTACTTGCAGTGTTCTACACACACACACACACACCCTTACACATGGTAAAGCTATGAACTGGAGGTTTAAACCCGCGTAAGTGTGAAATACCAATTCCAGTAGGATTACGGCGGTCACAGAGTAAAGAGAGTACAGCATACTTAAACACACACAAACACAGTCACTCTTCTGATGCTTTTGTCCCCATCATATCAGCAGGGTCATTCAAAGCATAGTAAGTGAAATAGGTTCTGAACTCAGTGCACATTTCTGCACTTTTTAACTGTTTATTTGCTGAATTTAATATGTTAATATGCCATTTAAAAATTTTGTCAAAAATATTTTAGGTTCTGATATGTAAATTGCTTATTTTTTCTTTGAAAATCAACAAAACTGTGGGGGTGTTCATGTATTTACATGCGACTGTGATTAATTCATCCCTTCATTCATTATCTAAGCTGTTTATTCTTAAAGAGGGTCACAGGGGGTACAGGAGCCTATCTGAGCGAAAAACAGAGATGTGATTAATTGTAATTCATTATTTTATTTATTTGTATTATGTGTGATTATGACTAATTGTGTTTGTGTGTATGTATATATATTTTGCTTCCAAAGAGCCAAGCTTTCAGGCTTTCTTGTATTTTTTTTAATGGTTTGAGGAACAGTTCCCTCCTGAAGGACTTTCAAAGTTTTTGACTCTCGTTTTCAGTCCAGTCCCTTTTTTCTGACCTGTTTTTTTGTTTGTTAAGCCACACAGTGACCTACATTTGAATCATTTAAGCAAGATGAAGCCATCCAACTTAGGCCATGTCCACACACGTACACGGGTTTTTCCGAAAACAGAGATTTTTTTTTTTAATTTGTTTCCACTCAAACACATTTTCAAAAATATATCCGTCCACACGCAATCGCAAAAATGCTGTCAAATCATACCAAGGCAGCAGATGGCTGTGTTTAATATAATGGCATCCGAAGCTGATTCTGAAGTTGATGTCCTTCGTACTGGATGGACAGTAACTCCACGCATGAGTATAAAAACATCAAAACCTCTAACAATGTTGAGAGCAGTAGTACTTTGTATTTGTCAGACATTTTAGATTAAAACGTAATGTAAACACAGCGTGTGCTGTGACGTCATAAAAAAAAACCCACAGAGAAACCTCTGTTTTCAGAAATACCCATGTATGTGTGGACATGGCCTTAAGGACCACTGAACCGCTGAAGAAACAGGAGCAGATAGTTGGAACACTTTCATCTAGGCACCTTGTATCTTTAGGCACTTTGCAGTAAAACATAAACGTCCTCTTTTATTTCATTTTATCTACTCAGTAAGCCAAAGATAAGACGGTCTGGCAGGCATGAAATAATACTTTTGCACCTTGAAGAAAAATATATAGAAAAGAAGGGTGGCTCAGATTTGGATCTGATTTAATCAACATTGTCAACATGCTCGTTCACACACTTTGAATTCTCTTCACGGATCACATTCAGTTTGGACTCAGTCAGACATTATGTGGACTTTGTAGAAGTGAGATATAGCTTCTCTAAGTATCTAGATAAATTCAGGGTCGCAGTGTCTGAAAGCGGATTACAACTTATGGCCTATATATATATTTTAGCATTCAGCTCCGACTGTGTTGATGTTTATCTTTGGATTCTGCCGCACCTGAGTCCACTTATAAAGAGGCTAATGGCTCACTAATGAGTTGAATCAGGTGCAGCATGGTGGTGCTACTGTGTGGGAAGGAAAATGTGCATGATGAAGCCAACCTGCATCATCGGCACTGGAGCCTTTACTGAATGTTGGCACCAAATATGACAATGAAATTGAGTGTTGGCTCTGACAGATTCCCTTATAATACTGCCATTTTTACCCCTTTAAAAATTCAGGCTTATTATTGAGTTATTAATCTTAGTACTTTCTATCTATCAATTAATTTATACTGTTAAAACTGCATTGAAGCTATTTTGTAAGTTATATAGTTAGGAGAGTAAAGAACCAAAATGTAGACTCGGCTACAGAGGAAATATATTTCACTTATGTTTTTTCTCATTTAACATAGTTCTGTAATGTTTGTAAGAAAACTGTATAAACAAATGAGACCCTAGTATAGTGCTTGTATAGTAATGTCTCTGTGAGGAAGGGCTCATTTAATGGGTGTTGACCAGGTTTCTCACTGGCTGTTCCAGTAGAGTGGGTATGGTAGCGAATGCCCTTCTGCAGTGTTGGAAAGCACCACAATGGCTATGACAGAGCACAACACAGACAGACTGTATATTTGAATTTTTATGCTTTTTCAAGCTACAGTACAAGACAAGATACTGTCACCAAATAACAAGCATGTGTCAGCCAAGCAAGAATTTAATATTTGTGATATGTGACATTGCTGTTTTCCATTTTAATGTTCATCACAAATATCTGAATGTGAAACAGCAACATACTGATGAAGGCTGGCTGAGTGCGCTTGTTGATTTGAGTGGGGATGATTGTTTGTGCAACGTGATGCAGAATTGAGCAGCAAATTCTAACAGCCGGTAGAATCAAGTGCCTTCTGTGCAAGAAATACTCCAACAGATACCTCTCATCCCATATTGCAGAGGGCAGATGGTGAAGTGGAAATGAAGTGACAAAGACAATGCAGTTTCTTGTCATTTCTATCTCTGGCCGCTTTATCTGTAACTCCTCCCTTGTAGCTATCTGTGTGTATTGTTAGTTATGTTAGAAAAAAAGCGTGGACAGTCTTGGGGGTTCTGAGGACTGGTTTAAAGTCCTCAGGACTTCAGTAATGGCACTTCTTGATCCATTAGAACTGTGCAGCACCGCCGCACGGTCATATTGAGTGTGTCAAAGTTCATTTTATGACCAATTTATGGGAGGTTATATCATATATTTAAGACTTCACCAATCCACACAAACATGCTGTAATCGTTGGCCCACATAGCTGACATGTCAAAGTTAAAGTAACATGAAGTGGCTCTAGATTTTACTGTGTAAAGGACTCAGAGAAAACAAATATAAATAAACTATAACTATAGGTTAACTCTTAATTAGAAGTAAAACGGTGCTATTTGAAGTGCCTGAAGTGCGCCCAGCACAAAGTACTTTTTGGTCAAAAATATTACAAAATTTGTAAGGCAAGCTGCCTCTAGGAAGTGCATGGCCCTAGTGTATTACCATTCATTTATAGAGTAGCACCACATCAGTGCAACTATCTAGCACTTCACTGGCTAATATCTAGTGACAAAGACAAACTTTACAAAATCTGACACACTGCATCACCACCACATTCTTTAAAAACGTGCTATTGTTTGTGGAATTTCCTCCATGGTACCACTGCAACTGACAGTTTAATGTCTACAGAACTTTAAACTTTTGAAATTTGATATGTTTACACTTTTGCTCAGATTTGTCTCACTCAACAAAATGCTTTTGAGCTAAAACTACTCAAAATTCAGCGTCTGAAACACGACTGTGTTAATGGCCAATCTTACTGAAATGTTGTTGGCTTATTTATAATGACACATTTTAGTTACCACACAATTTCAAACAAATCAGCCACACGTTTTCCTCTGTTCCTCAGACATGGTTTGGTCTGTCTTAATATTCATTTTGTCTATAAATCTTTATGTAACTTTACAACATTAAATGGTCCTCTTTTACCTCTTGAAGATTGACACTTAGGTCAGTTCACACATTCAGCTTGTACTCAAGTGATCAGTGGTTATAACTTCTGCACTAGTTATATTATGCACCGCGGTGTGGTATATCTAGTTCTATCACACTGTTTTTAAACAATCTTCATAATGTATTCTACATGAACAGGTAGCACTCCACATACTGTGTTGCTTACAGTCAAAATCTGTAAATTTCTCCTCATTATGTAATTAATGATGAAATTATTCCTCTGTTTTCCTTCCTATCATGAAGTCGAGCAACTAAAATGGAGAAATAAGGGTAATGCATGCAACAATTAAAAAAATATATAAACTATATAGCTGCTACTACTGTTTTCCATATTTTCAGATAATAGTGTCATACAGTGTCAGAAACCACAGCAGCAAGTCTGTTTGGTTTGAAAAATGTGATGATTATTTAGTTTGGTTCTGTTAACTGTTGGGGTAATTAGCTTTGCAGCTCTAGTTAAAAATTTAAAAAAGCAAACTTGTCTTGGCTGACTGACCACATATGGGGTGAGGGGGACATTTTTTTATTTGAAATTTGAGTGTTTGGGGGACTTGGAAAGAGCATTGTTTCAGTGTTCTATATGTTCTACATTCTGCTGTTTCCACAAAGTGCTGTTCAGATGTTTCCTGTCATGATGATCTTGCTGCCCGCTTGGCTGGCATTTACACAAATGTCGCTAACAACAAAGAAGTCAAGTGTATTCCTGTGGTGATCTTAAATTAGACCTAAATTACTCAGGAGCCTTTCCAGCCTGAATACAGATCAGAGCTTCTGAATGGTTTGATGCATTCAAATGGCACCTTGTGGATTTATGTGTGGAAATATTTCTCTATTTGTACATTCAAATCATGTTCAAGCAGTGAATCTTGCTCAGAAATGCCATCTACGGGTACAGTGATTACTGATGAGGTTCAGTGAATTGTGTGTTTTATAAAGCATTTTTGAACATCCTCTATGCACAATCAGACAGATGGCCTTTCTGTTCATCAGAAGGCAGTGTGTGTGTGTGTGTGTGTGTGTGTATGTGTGTGTGCACGCACGCATGCGATCGTGTGAATGTGTGTATGTGCCTGCACATGTTCACCTCAAGCATGTGTGAGTGTGTGTGTATATATGTGTTTTTGTGTGTGTGTGTGTTTTGTGTGTGTGTGTGTGTGTGTGGTAGTTTAAACAGTTGTATTTTCTTAGTTCTCTTGACCTGTGCCTCTGTTTTGCCCCTGTGAAAGAAATCCTACAACAACATGCCTTTGAGACACAGCATGAATTTAAACCCGTATTTAAAATGCAGAGACAAAATCGCCAGTCTTTGCCTGTTGTTCAAATGTTTGGGAATTGAGTGGAATCTGTAAAGAGCTGCCCTTGCAGTGCTCCCATTTTATGCTTGATCCTCTCCCACAAATGCATAGGGATGAGGGAGAGAACTGCATTTTGCCTTTTTTGCGTATGCATTTAGTTTAGTTTTTAATCTATACTTTCTGAAAGCTGTTTTATTGATTGATTAAATGTAAGTTAAAAAGTAAGAAACCTGGCTGCACTATTAAGAATAACAATAAGGCCTAAGAAAAGGCACAAAAATGTAGTCTTGCCCCCAAACTGATATTTTGCTTGTAATAATAATACATGATCAACATTAATCAGTGTCTTCAGAGATAAATTAGAGCTAACACCTCACATTATGCATCAGTTTGCCAATGATCTTGACCTGACAGGACAAATGCATTACAGGATCAATCTGTAGGAAATGTTTACATAACATACTTCACCATTGTAACTCAATTTTTATTTTTGTTTCTTCTTATTTGTGTTTATAATGTTTGAAAATTACTTAGAACACAATTGCATTGAAATTCTATTGACATCACTGAACTTTATGTACTGTTAGGGAGTTTTTCCTTGCCGCTGTCGCCATTACTCTTGGCTTGCTCATCAGAGGCATTTCACTCACACACATTCATACACACACATTTATTTCATTTTGTAAAGCTGCTTTGTGACAATGACCATTATTAAAAGCGCTATATAAATAAAATTGAATTGAATTGAATTAATGTTAATTTTTCTTTTTTCATTGCAAACAGTATCTGCTCTGTATTTGAAATGCCTGACTTTTAGTTAATGTGGAAAACAAATTGTCCTTAAAATCAACCATCTCGTCCCCTATGTCCTGGAGGGAATTTCTTATATTATAGACATTTTTTCCTTGTATGTCAGTTGAGTTTCAGAGGCAGGAAGGTTGTTGAGAGGTCATTTAGATATCATTTGTTTTCTGTTAGCGTGTGAAGTTATTGATTGGGACAGCAGAGGCTGGAGGCAAATGCCGATCATGTTTACCGAGACTAATTAAAATTCCGAACATCACTGGAACAGCCAGGAGGGGCCTGACCTGTCAATGGACGTGCTCCATAGTGCATTAAAACGCAGACACCGCGCTCCATGAAACTGATAGACCACACACATACACACACACACACACACACACACACACACTCAAATGTAAAGGTGAGCTGTTGAAGTCACCTCTCTGCTTCCTGTGATTTACATAATAATGGTCATTTTAATTGAAAATGGTTATTAGTATAATCTGTATTGGCTCTGCACTCAGACAGAAGCTGATAAAGCCTCTGTATTCAAAGAAGAGCAGATAAAGCTTCAATTAGGCATGTGTACCACCCTCTGCATACGCATTTGATAACATTTGGTATCATTTTTTTGTGCAAATATTTGTTTTTTACACTTTAAGACACAATTTATAGTGTGTCTTATAGGCAGTATTTGCCAGTATTTACTTTAAATATACACTGAGAGATACATAGGACAGGATTACTTCCATAGCACATTTCATTTACAGAAGCAATTCAAAATGCTTTACATAACAACAAAACAAAACACCTAAATGCATAATAAAAGTAAAGTAAAGAGAGCAATAACGTGTAGACAGAAAGTGCTTAAGGCAAAGGAGGAAGAAATGGGGAAAAGGGGGATTATCTTTAGTCCTCTATTTGGATTTAAACATGTGGAGAGCTAGTACTTATGTTTGACTTTTGTAAATGTATATATCAGGGTTCAGGCAAAGTTTAGTCCCATTTTTTATGTGCAAATCTCTCTCTCTCCCTCGCTCTCTCTCGCTCTCTCTCTCTCTCTCTCTCTCTCTCTCTCTCTCTCTCTCTCTCTCTCTCTCTCTCTCTCTCTC
>JBBPDC010147493.1:0-22290 GCA_037974485.1 Hemigrammopetersius urotaenia
TATATATAGTGTAAAATATATACGTGTGTATATATTTTACACTGGGATGAATATCTATCTACACAGACGTACATACATATGTATGTATTCATATACATGCAGATAGATAGATACGTGTGTGTGCACATATACATACACACAGTGTATTTATGTCTCCAAATAACAGACAACTCGTTTGTATCTCTAATGAAATGTAACAGAAAGTCTGAATCGAGTTGTGCGTCTGTTTCGACAGAGAGCAATCGACTAGACCGAGTTTTACTGAGCTCGGTAGGAGTTTTGTACTGTAGCTGTACGTCCTCTTATTGATTATTAACAAATATAGTCATTTATTTGTCGCCTTTTGTGCAGAACGCGACGGTGTCTCTGAACCGTGTAGTGAAAAATGCTAGAAGAAACTTAACGTGTGTCTTAAGTTTCAGACTGACTATGAAGGTCTGGTTCGGACTCCTCCCGGGCGACTCGGAGAGAGGTGTGTAAAACACGGACATACCTCAACACGACAACAAAATAACAGTTTTTTTAAAGCCTTACCGACTCCATATTTCTCTCTTTTGGTCGGAATCCAGCGAGACATTGAGGGGAAGCGTGTGGAGTTACATAAACGTGTGGATCTCCACCAGGAGCTGGGAGCACTGCTCTCCCCGTCTGGACATCACAGTTCCGGTTGTTGTGCAAAGAATCGTTTGCAGGCTGAAAGTGTGCGAGCATGCAGGCACAGGCCTACACCCGTCCTCCACTCACACTGCCTGCATCTGCAGCCAAATCTTCTAGTTTGCTTCCTTCACTGAGACCCCATCAGAGCTATACAAAATCTATTTAAAGTACTACACACAGTAATACTGTTTAGAGGGTTTTTATAGACGACATCCACATCTCATGTTAGAAATGTGTAAAATACATGACTGTTATGTTCTTTCTTTACACACTGAAAATTGCAAAAATCAAACTGCCACATGACACACTTTATGGACAATAGTATTGGGACGCCTGACCATTACACTAACAGGGACTTAAATGACTTTGCATTCAAATACATATATTTTCATTTGGATTTGATCCTATCTATAACAACTTCCACACTTCTGAGAAGGCTTTCCACAAGATTTTGGAGTTTCTGTGGGAATTTGTGACCATGCATTCTGCAGAGCCTTTATAACGTCAGGGCCTGATGTTGGACAAGAAGGTCTGGTTCCAGTTCATCCCAAAGGTGTTGGATGGGGTTGAGGTCTGGGCTCTGTGGGGACCGGTCAAGTTCTTCCACACCAAACTTATCCAACCATGTCTTTATGGAGCTTTCTTTGTGCACTGGGGTTCAGTCATGCTTGCATAGAAAAGGTTCTTCTCTAAACTGTGTCCACAAAGTTGGAAGCATGGCGTTGTCCAAAATGTATTGGTATACTGAAGCATTAAGATTACCCACTGGTGAAAGTAAGGATCTGCCTGAATTCAATAATTAACAGGTGTGTCCCAATACTTTTGCACATATAATGCATTTCAAGTGTGCACTAATTTCTTGTCAATACGGTGCATTTACTCTAGTGAAGTGTTCAAGTGAAGTGTTAGGATGGTGGTTGCTGAGTAATTGTCCAAATTGTCGTTCATTATGCATTATCCATCTTAATCTTTTGTCATCATTTTATGGTACCAGTATCTGTCATACAGCACAGGTTCAATTTCTTTACCTCTTAAAAGCATGAGCTATTACTGAACACAATTGCAATGATCTGGGCAGCAAAAAAAATGCAGAAAACGACAAGGAGCATTTACTCTTCCCCTTTTTGATACAACACTTTTAGAGGTTCTGTAAAACAAGTGAGAAGTTGTTTTATCTAGATCTGTAGTGTTTTTTACATCGTAGCCTAAGAAAAAGCTACAGGCATATGATGCGGGGATGTGGTTAATGATATCAAAAATAGCTGTTATTGCTGCAAAGAATGGACCAACTCCATATTACAGTTCATGTATTTGAATGCAATTTAATGAAAGTCCCTTGTTGAGTAATGGTCACGTGTCCCAATACTTGTGTCCATTTAGTAGTGTATGTCAGTGCTTTACATACATATCACATACTTTTGGCCTAATATGAATAATGAAATAAATAAAAAAAACCTACAAGAGGTTAATTCTGTAAAGGTGATTAGAGGGTGTCAAAATATAGGGCATAGTTCATATCTGTACTTGTATTGTGCTTGTCAGGTGTCAGGGGCGATCCTTTGCAGAGCCTGTCTGGAAAGTATTTGCAGCACCTCTATAGTGCCATCACGTGTCCAGTGCCATAAACGCCATAAATGTTCCAAATGACCAGAAAGATATGTCGCGTTTGATATCCAGTCTAAATGACGTTATATTAAAGGGCCTCAGTTTTTCTCTGATATACTGCAACACCATCAGTATTAGCTTAATTGAATTTAACTGCATTTTCAAGAAACGTCTCTGTCACTCTAAAATTTCTCTTTCACTTTTACAAGTGTTTTCATCCAAGTTTATCACGACGTCTGCATAATTCTTAGAATAAAACATGACGCGGACATTTTATATGACATCACATAAATCAAACTCTGAATCTTATAAGAAATGCTGAATCTGTAAGATGTATCAGCATATCTGCATAATATAAGAAATCTACCTTATACTTTAGTAGCACTCTATAAATAGACGGCTGGATAGAAATATTTGGGCTGAGGACAGGTGATGGTGGCACAGTAAAGGGCCTATATCCTTAATTTTCTTATTTTTTCCATGAAGAGAATTTACTATTGTGTTGTTTTGTGTCACAGACATGTGTTTTGCCCACTAGGCTGCTACCACCCTCATTCTAGTCCCCCTGTTTTGTCCATCAATTCAGTCTGTTTATCCCCATATTTATTACTGCTTGTCCTGCTGGTTACCCCTCCTTTTGGCCAGCCCACACGACAGATCATTTTCACACCTCGGAAGATACGCTGGGGGGTGGGGTTCTGTAACCTGACTTTGTTTATTCACAGCACATGCTTTCTGTTTGTTCTGGATGCCTTGTTTGGATCCCTGCTACATATGCACCTTGTAGCAGGGTAGCTCATTGTCTCCGGACCAAGAGGTCATGGGTTTGAATCCTACCTTCAGCACCACCACTGGGTCCCTGAGCAAGACCCTAAGTTGCTCCAGGGAGAGACTGCCCCCTGTAGGTAGGGAATGGAAGTCGCTTTGGAGAAAAGCGTCTGATAAATGTAAATGTTTTTGGTTTCATTTCGAGCTCCTCCTTTTTGCTGCCCTGCAACTTAGTACTGTCATCTGTACATTTGTAACGTTGCCCCATCACAGCTGTCCCTGGTTAAACTTTGTGTATTCATAATTCTCTCTGTTTACATGTATTTGTCAGTCTTCTATAACCCCTACTCAGTGTGTGGCTCCACGTTCTATTAGTTCATGAGGGCAAATAAAGTCTATGTTGTTTTCATTTGCCAAAACGTTACAAACAGTGGCTTGTTGGTTTTTAACGACACATTTAGGTGAATTGACTGGTTTTACCTGGTCCCATGAGCCACTGCCATCACAGTGTACATCAAGTGGGCATCATAGCTTATGATTTCATCAAAAAAATGGTGTGATAGGTTTCATAACTGATCTTTTTGTAATGGTCTCAACTGTCTTTTAGTGATACAAATTGCCTGGCCTCCACCCCTGGCTTGTAAAACAAGGTGCCTGCCTCAAAAACTCACTTCTGAAGGCCGTTTCCTCTTAAGCCATTTAACAGATCTGATCCATAAGTGCTAGCCTGACCCAGACCAGCACATTCAGCTGCAAATCGGCATCTTTTTGCTAAATTGTCTCTGCTGAAGCTAAAAGCTCAGCAGCCAAGTCTTAAATCTTGTCAAAGAATGCAGAAGTCCTCTGGCTAAACTGCTGATGAAGGTAATACAGATACAGTAACCCCCCCAGTTTTACGTGGACCAGGAGTCGCGGGTTCAGTCACACGCAGAATATTTATGAGAACCAAACTGACCGTTTTACACGGAAATCTCCACAATAACATGGAAACTGCGAGTATTCTACACCTTTTTTTTTTGCTTTTTTGTGGCAATAGTTTTGTTTACTAATTTTAGTTAAAAATTATTAAACATATATACTATACTAATAACAGAAATAGTAATCCAAATATTAATTCAGCTACATTTCCAGTTATTGGCTGCTGTCCTCCTGTTCTCCTGTTTTTGTTTCATTCTTCGAGAAGCCCTGAGCCGCCCAAATGCCCTGCACCTTCTGGCAATGCGGCATTTCGGGCGAGAATTACAGGCCGATGGCTGTGGTTCGGGAGGCCGAGATTTCATTTTAGGTTTGGCTTGGTACATTGCCCTTGGCGAGGGTGTTTGCAGGGGCGGACTGGCCTTCTGTTCGGGAGTTTTTAAGAACTGCTAATATATTTTTTTATCGCGCAATAAGAGTCTCACATTAACGCAGCACATTAACGCCGATAACGGCCCACCACTAAAATAAATACAGTAAAACCCCGACTATCAGGGAGTTACGTTCCAAGAGCACCCACATATAGTGAAAAAACGCTGTTGTGAAGTTGTGATGTGGTAAAAAATATCTTTTTATAGTGTAAACCATAAACACCCTAAAAGAAAATGTAAAGGTGAAATCACATCCGTAGCGTACAGTTTACAGTGAACTGCTGTCGCAGTACGAGAATGTAAAATACCTCTGTATAGGGGTAATTCATGCACAGGCGTTTTCTTTTGTATGTGCTGTCATTTTCTTTGGTATAAACAGGTAAAAACAGTAATACATGCATTTATTAACAGTAATAAAATATAGGGCTTTAAGATGAACACAATGAAAAACACAAGAACACTCGAAACGCTCCACGGGGGAAATTCTGGACTGCAGCTGCCAGAGATGCATCATAGGGCACCAGCAAATCAGCAGCAAGGAGAAATCAATAATGTTCTCTGAGTACAGCTGTATTTCACCATCCCAAGAGATGCTGTTTTTGTGTTACTCTCCACAGTACCAACACATGTAGATAGATTTTATATGGAAATGTAGCTGAATTTCTGTTAATATTTATGTCACAAAATTAGTAAATTATATTTTATATATATAAAAAAAATATATATATTGTGACGAATATTGTCCCTCGCCCTCGTGCTGGTTGTTTGCGTTTGGGCGTGGCAGTTAGCAAGGAATGAGCATCTGCTGCTCAGCGCCTGCTCCCCAAACATAAACAGCCTGCACGAGGACCAGGGGTGTCACAAAAGCCCAAAAAATGTGAAGGATAGCTACAATTACTGCTAATGTGCAGGAGTTTCTGCAAACAATTATTAGTTAGGTCCTCAGAAAAAATCACAGAGAGAAATAATCCGCAACAGCTGATTCGCGTA
Source organism: Hemigrammopetersius urotaenia (assembly GCA_037974485.1). Classification (NCBI taxonomy): domain Eukaryota; kingdom Metazoa; phylum Chordata; class Actinopteri; order Characiformes; family Alestidae; genus Hemigrammopetersius; species Hemigrammopetersius urotaenia. Next base: position 5,367 of record JBBPDC010147493.1, read on the forward strand.
TAAGTGGGGTTTACTGTAATTATATATATATTTATCATCTTTTCTCTGCAGCAATTACTGCAGGCTCATTAAATCCATGCATTTAAGTGTGTTACCTAATTCGTCACTCTGTCAAAATCAGGGAATAATGACAGCAAGCATTTGGAGCCAGACTGAAGTGATCTAGGTGCAATGCAGTGGGGCATTGACACACACACGTCACTGATGACCTAACATCTCCTCATCTCCACGTGTTCTTTTGGTGGAATGTTTAAATAAATGAGTTTTAGTAAATACAGAGAATGATGGAACAGGCACTGTGGGCACAGGGATATAGACACATTTTGGATAAGAGCGAGAGAGAGAGAGAGAGAGGCTTATGGAACATTGCTGTGAGAATCTGATTGCATAACTGCGCTGTATGTAATCACACGGGTATTTGTGTATAGCATGCATCATTAATCATTTTATATTTTAATATACTCACCAACAATTCTAGCTCATGTGTCAATAATCACTGGACATACAGCTCTTCTACTGGACATTTCAGTGAGGGAGAGCTTTAACTACGTACAAGAGTTATGAGAAACAATATATTACATCACAGCGACAGTAAGAAATGTATAAATCTGCCAGATTACATTCTTCTACAGTTGCTTTCTTTAACTGAAGGCATATGACTTTAGGGAGCATTAAGCAATAACAAAATGACATGCAGCACTGCATTAAAATGAATGAGATCTGAATTGGTGTGATTAAAAGTAAAACAAATGTCTTTTCAGCCTTATCTGTGCTTTGATACATGGGATATCAACAAACTATCAATACTCACACCCTCTTCTGCAACTGTATACACTAACACGGTAAGCCTGGCAGCAGAAACTATATTCTACTGAATGTAGAAAGTGAGAGAGTGCATTATTTAAAATCTCTGACATCCGCTACCTTGCTACATCGAACGTCCGTCGACTACAAGCTGCAGTGAAGCACGAGCATGCAGTGTCCTTCCCTTGTCAAGCCCGGCCATTAAATGAGATATCGCCCTGCATTGTGCGCCATCACTAAGCATTTAGCCAAGTGCCTCTCCCTGCTGCAGAGGCTGGCAGAAAGCTGAGTTGTAAAATGATTCTGCAGGGCTCAATTTACATTAGGGGAAGGAAGGAGCAGTGAGTCTGCAGGAAAAACCAGTGATGTCAGCCAGTGGCTACAGCTCAGGAGGCTAAATGTTGACCTATGAGAAAAGGAACCGATAGCCTGGAGAAGCCGTTTTGTGAAAGAATGGGTAAAGAGGTCATGTTTGCAACAATACATAACGTGTATGAAATGGTGTCAAAATGTACATTTTGTGACTCAGAAATGACATCAAGACATACAGACCAGTTTCCTTCCATCAGCTAACCTCAAGATATAAGACCTATGGCATTTTAACTCCACCTTAAACATCCCTAAGCTGCTGTTTTATCTACTAAAGCAAACAAGTAATAAAGAGTCTGTACATTACAGTGATTTAATAACAGTTAACGGAGTGGTGTCAGTCATGACAAAATATAAATTCATTTATTATTCATTCGTTATATCTTTTAAAAGCATAAGGTATATTTTACACTTTACAGTAGCTTAGAAATTATGTGTCTAATAAGGCTGGGAACTATATGTAAAACTATATATTCGTATATTTCTTATACCCTTGTTGTTTAGTGGTCCAGCAGTTCAAAGTCCCAAGTCTCTATGGACCTGACTCAGCAGTTTGGCTTTGCAGGTTTATTGGCTCACAGCCCAAGCTCACACATTGCTGGATACACCATCTAGGCCAGCAAAACACACAAGTGTACGTTTTAGTGGAAGCGTCAGTGTAATGCTGTGTAAGCCGTTCAGCTACAGAACATTGTCTAGTTTTACACTGCAGCACACAATCAAATGCAACCTTAAAAACTCCCAGCATTGTAAACCAGCCTTTATACAATAGAGCGCGCTCTAGAATTACTCTGATTGAGTGTCATTGATATTCGAGTGAAATCGATGCACATGTTATGTAGACCGTGGACATCAGTCTATATTTCTTGAAGACTGTGGACATCAGGTATGTAGCCTATAAATATACTATATATGTTATTGTTTTTTTGATAAGGCAATCTGCTTATCTACGATGGTACAATGTTTCTTAATGACACGGTACATTAATAAAAATTTATTTTATGCTAAAATGAAGACTACAAGTCTGCAAGTGCACTAAGGGACAGAACATGTACGAATGGACCTCCTTTGCAAAGCTGAAACCTCAAGTAATATTGCAGCATCATTAATATTCAAGTATTCAAGTCTGATGCATTATTTATCATTGATGTAACCTGTGATGCTATAGTAAGGATTCCCCTCAATGTAAACCTTAGCATAAATAGATCAAATTAGCATAAAATAATGATGACATATTGATATATTAAGCAGTCTGATGTGGGTAACTGCATATGGGTTGGCATAGGCTCCTAAACCACATCATGAAGCTCAAGGAGTCATTACTGTAATGTATAAATGTAGACATGGAGAAGGATGTAACTGTGAACTAAGATTTATTAACAAGAAAATGAGAAATAAACAGAACACTGTGCCAGCACAGGGACATATCTGAGAATAAGGTGAAACAAAACAAAAGAAGAGAAAGCAGAACAGGCTTTTAAAGATGACTAACTCTTTCATGTTACACATTGACTGATTTCACTCCTGAAACCATTATTGCCCCTTTATTTTTTTATTATTTATATTCTTTTATCATTTACTGTATAAATAAAGATTGGTTGAAAATACGCTTTATACACAAGCACCTTTTAAATAAAGCCATCTCTCATCCACAATGCTTATTATAAAGAATAACTGTCAGTTTGCAAGTGTAGACTACAATTTAAATGGATAATTGATGTATGAATAGTGATGGTTGCTTATAGACCAAAGGAAACGCTTAGTGTTCTTTGAGACTTCTAGCAGAGATCCAACTGTGTAGGTCTGACCTGATTACACACACAAAAAACTGCTGCACTGTCCTTCAAAATGCCCGTTTATGAACTATATGTAAATACAGACACAATGTGACTGCATCCAAGCAGTAAGAGGGTTTATTTTAGTATACTGCTGAATACTGTCAATCTACCACCTACGCTTAATGGTTCAGTATCCTTATTGTAACTAGTGATTTTATCCAACAGCATGTTTTCTCTTAAGACTTGAGCTTTTCAAAGCTTAAGCTGCCACCTTAACACAAGTAAATAATCATGATACTGGCAACTGAAACAATGTCTGTGCACTAATTTAAGTAATTTGTTTAAAAAGAAACCAAGACATTCAAACTACTCTTTTCTCTGTTTATTTTTTACATTGTATATGTTTCTTTAGTTGGGTCTCATAACAAAAGACATGGGATCCAATTAGAGCCATTACCGAAAAAAAGATTTTGCTTCTAGTTTAGCACTGCAACTATCAGGTTTGCATACGCTAGAAAAGTGAAACCTCACCCAGTTCTCCTTTAAGGTGGTGCAAACTTGTTGGTGGGGTTTAGAACACACTGTGACTTACTGTGAGCTAAAAAATTAATAAAACTTCACAATTACAAGATATTTTAGGATTAAACAGGGCTGATGTTGGATCAAATTCTTGTTTGTGAAGTCTGTTCCCAAAAAACTGATTCTGGATCCTTCTACTCCTGAGGCATGTGTAAATACAACCCACATTCTTTATTTCTTGGAGACTGTGGACATCAGGTGTGTCTCAAAAGGCACACTAAGACTTGCAAATTTGTTTTAAAGATGTAAAAAGACGGGAGGACAAGAGATCTTGTAGGCACAGTATTTGATAGGGCACCCAAAAACTGAAACATGAACAACTCTAAACCACCTTAATGAAGAACAGGATGTGGTATGAGTGGGTTGAGAGAAGTTTTGGTGAAGCAGTCTGTAGCTCCCGTAACATGCCCCGGGTGATCTAGGATAAGGCTACGGTAAATCTGGAATAAATCTAGGGTAAGTCTAGGGTAAGTCTAGGGTAAATCTAGAACAATTCTAGGGTAAGTCTAGGGTAAAGCTTTAGGGCAAGTCTATCCATAACCATTCACCAACACAATACCTTCCAAACTCAGGAGACAGGGATGTGTTTTATGTTGGTGATGCTGAAATTATATGCCTTTATATATTTATGCAAATCATGTAACATGATTTCCATGTTTTATTTGCATATATTGGTTATTTAGGCTAAACAGAATGTGTTGAGGTGACAATATGCATATGGTTTATTCAAATCAGTCTGTGGCCAACCAATAGTCACACACTGTGATTTGACACTGATCATATCAGGCAGCTGGTGGTCTGGTGGTTAGGGCATTGCCCTTGTGATCAGAAGGTCATGGACCTGAATCCCAGGACTGCCAGTGACACCCTTGAGCAAGATGATGTTCAGATACTATTCATTTTTAAAGCATTTTTTTGCGTTTGTGGTTAAACAGTGGTGCAATTTGTTTTCATCTTTAAAATCCCTTAAAACAGTCTATTAACAACTATAGTAGTGGAGTGGAATAGATCATATTTATTGTCTACTTTTTATGTTTGGATTCTAAATTGATTCTGGGGCTTGAAAATGTCGAGTCATGATGCAGTGCCATATGGGTGATGCAGGTGGGTTAGGCAGTCCAGGCTGGTTCAGAATAATTAAATGAATCTTCATTTTAAACATGCTCTCCTTGATTTTGCTCAATCTGCCTGATCCCTGGCCTTCAGTCCAACCTATCTTACATGACAAGCTGCATGTAGCATATCCAGATAAAGCCTGCAACACATGTCTGCAAAAATGCAATACAACAACAGTATTGCAGTGTGTGTTTGCAAATGAAGAAATGCTTCTGTTAATATGGCAGCAGTCACATAATGCAACACATAGCCTACATCACAAGCATCTGTACATCTGTACTACATCTGTACAAGAGGTCAAATTATAAATGCCAAATGAATTTATTTTGCTGAGCTAAAACAATCATTTTTGAAATCCAAGCACTTTCGAGTAGCTTCAACATATTCACTATATGGACAAATGTATTGGGCCCCATCTGTTTCTCAGGGTTTGGGTTAGTCTCCTTAACATCAAGAGAAGGGCAATCTTAATGATTTAGCATACCAAGAAATTCGGGGCGATGGCATAGTTCCAACTTTGTGGACACAGTATGGGGAAGAACGGTTTCTATTTCAGTATGACTGTGCCTTAATGCACAACACAAGGTACATAAAGACATGGTTGGAGAACTTGACTGGCCCACACAGAGCCCTGAACTCCACCCCATCCAACACCTTTGGGATGAAGTGGAACAGAGCCAGGCCTTCTCACCCAACATCAGTGCCTGACCTCATAAATACTCTACAAATACTCTTCCAAGCTGTTACAGCTGCAAAAATGGGACCAACTCCATATTAAAGTTAATTTATTTGAATGAAGTGTCATTACAGTCCTTGTTGTTCACGACATGACATAATCACAATAAATCACATTAACTTATAAGATAGACTGTCTGAATGTAGGCAAAAAAGGAGTCCACGCAGACTGTGCGTGTCTACAGCTGCGTAAAATGTCTGGCTCTGGCCATGCTCGACCTACCTCGGACAGATCGATATTCTGCATGGTGGGGAGTGGCGCAGGGTGTGCTGTTGCCTCGTTGACAAAAGTAAGCCCGCGTATAAATACGAGCGAGTCTTCTGCACCACTTGCATCAGCAGTCCGCACCGCACACCTCACCGCAGTGGACATGATCGGGGCTCCCTCCCGCAGAAGAGTGCTGGAAACGCGTGCCGTGCGCTCCTCTCCATCCCCAGCCATGAGGTCTCACTCGTGGTCCAAATCCAAGCCCCTCATGTCTATCTCATTCAAGAGAAACACCAACGCGCCAACGAGCAGGGCTTACAACTTTAGTGCGCTCTCACCTCCGGACAGTTTGGAGCTCAGTTCCAGAGACCAAGGGCAGAGCAACGAGAAGGAGCAGCTCCAAGGGCTCAACGACCGCTTTGCCAGTTATATCGATAAGGTGCGTTACTTAGAGGAGCAGAACAAGCAGCTGGAGGCTGAGATCCAGGCACTACGGCAGCAAAAGCTGTCCCAGACGCACATGAGCGAGGCGTACGAGCAAGAAATCCGAGAGCTCCGCGTCACCTTGGAGGAGCTGAGCAAGGAGAAGGCGCAGGTTCTCCTTGACACGGACCACGTCGAGGAGGACCTGCAGCGTCTGAGGGAGCGATATGAGGACGAGGCGCGCCTGAGGGAACAGATGGAGGCGACCATCCGCAGCATCAAGAAGGACAAGGACGGCTCGATCGTGACGAGGATGGAGCTGGAGAAGAAGGTCCAAGCTCTCCTGGACGAAATGGACTTCCTGCGCGACAATCACGAAGAAGAGGTGAACGAGCTTCTGGCTCAGCTCCAGTCTGCTCAGGTGCCGGTGGAGAAGAGAGATCTCCAGAAAACGGACATCACCTCCGCGCTGCGGGAGATCCGAGCGCAGTTGGACGGCCTCTCCACCAAGAACCTCCAGCAAGCTGAAGATGTCTTCAAGTGCCGCTACGCCATGCTGACCGAAGCGGCCGAGCACAACAAGGACGCCATCAAGAACGTCCGGGACGAGATGGCTGAGTACCGTCGCCAGCTCCAGAGCAAGAATACTGAACTCGAGGCGCTCCGTGGGACGAAAGAATCGCTGGAGAGGCAGCTGAGTGATATTGAGGATCGCCACAGCAACGACATAGGCAGCTATCAGGTTATTAGGCTTCTTCTTTTTCTCTATGCAATATGTATATGCTACACTACTCTGTGTACACTTTTTAAATAACCATAGTTTTAATAAGGTATACGTTTTCCAATAATAAACTGTACTCTTTTGTATTTCTACACTCAAAATTAATCTATACGTGAAAATGAGCAGATTCAAAAGCAGACACAACTGTGCCAATTCAGTGACTCCCATACTTGTGTATAAAAAGGATATTCTATAGAATTTGGCCTACTTCTGTCTTTTATACCACTTAGATTCCTGTATATTGGGTAAAACCTTGAAATGCTGCAGAATTCTAACCACTTATTTGTTTCATGTCTAATTAGCAAATTTGGTGAGGCTCTTTATATCTATTCTGGGTCTACTGCTGCATAATGCACGAATGCAAATGTCTTGTATTACCAGGAGATGATCCACCAGCTGGAAAATGATTTGAAGGTGACAAAATGGGAGATGACTCGCCACCTCCGGGAATATCAGGACTTGCTCAATGTTAAGATGGCACTAGATGCTGAAATCGCAGCCTACAGGTATGTCGGGATCTATGTCACTGAAGTCTTTAGAGACATTATTTAATTGCATGCAGAGATCCAAATGTTGTGCCAGCTTAATGAAAACAGTTTGGTTTCACTGCCAGGAAACTTCTAGAGGGTGAGGAGACTCGCTTCAAAACGTTCTCTGGAAGTATTCCAAGTGCTGCATTTACCTACAGCCATTCCAAGGTCCAAAAGGTCCAGCACAAAATTGTTGAAACCACTGAAGAAATTAAAGCGGAGAGTGACATAGATGATGATCTGGCAGATGTAGCAAAGGAGCTGTCAGCTGAAGCTGGTGGAGAAGAAGAAGGAGAGGAGGGTGAGGGTGAAGCTGTCGAGGAGGAAATTGTATTGTCCAGTGAGGCAAAGCTTGGTGCTGAGCTGGAAAAGGATGAAGAGAAAGAAGGAGAGGAAGGTAGTGATCAGGGAGAGGAAGCAGAGGCAGAAGGGGAAGAGGAGAAGGTGGACGGTGAAGGTGAGGAAAAAGAAGATGAGGGTGGAGACAAAGAGGGTGGAGATGAAGAGGTTGGACTAGAAAAGGAAGAAGACAGGGAAGGAGAAGAAGAAGGTGAGCAAGAAGTAGAAGGTGACGAAGAAGGAGAAAAAGAGGGGGGTGAGCAAGAGGAGGGAGTAAAGGAAGGAGGAGAAGAGGGTGAAGAGCAAGAGGCAGAAGGTGGACAGGAGGGAGAGGAGGCTGAAGTAGTTGAGGAAACAGAGCTGAGCAGTACAAAAGCTGTATCAATAGGAAGTGAGCCAGAAACAGAAAGCAAAGGAGAGGAAGAAAGCAGTAGTAAAGCAGAAGGAGAGGCAGAGGAAGGGAAAGAGAGTGATGAAAAAGAGGGAGGGGAGAAAGATAAAGAGGAGACAAAAGGAGAGGAGGAAGGGACAGAAGATGCACAAGTAGAAGCAAAAGAGAAAGGGGAAGAGGATCAATCAGAAGGTGAAAAGGAGAAGACAAGTGACACAGAGGAAGAGGGAAAGAGAAAACAGGAGACAAGCAAAGGCGACAAGAAGGAAGATAAAGAGAAGGCTGTAGAAAAGGAAGAGAAAAGTTCCTCACCTGGAGAAGGAGTCCAGAAGAAGGAAGAACCCAGCCAACCAAAGAGCCCTGCCAAAGAGGAACCCAGCCCCAAAGAGGAGGTGCTCACTAGAACTGTTGAGACCATCACCAACGGAGACAAAGAGACCACAAAACCAGCCAGCAAGCAAGAGAGCAAAGCAGAAAAGGAGCCTCAAGAGAAAAAGAAAGCCATCAAAAAGTAGAGAACGCAATGAAGGAAGCTGAAGGGAAAGAGAGATGACTGATGAAACTATATCCCAAACAACCTCAAGAATAGTAATAATCAATTAATCCAATAAATACAAAGCAAAATATGAAAACATATCCATGAGAGAGCAACAGATACAGCTAGCTACATTTCTTGCATGTGTGTTCTATGAAAGGTTTGCATGTGAGGGGAGAAACCAGAAGCAAAGCCAAGCCAGACAACAAGTGCTTAACTGAAGTTCCTTGAAGACTGTGAGGCCCTTACTGATGTGAAGTTTTTCGAAAGTGGTTTGGTGCTATTACATTAAGTCCTGCAGATGCCTTTCGAGCCAAAACCTTATTGTATATGGACTTGATAACATCTCTGCCTTATGTTAGAATTCACTGAAAATGTTTTTGTCTTAAACAAGCAAAGCCACATCTACATACAAGAATACTGTGAAACTAGTATGTAAACCCCCTCAAATCAAGGTGCTGCAATTTGCAAAAGGCAATAAAAGCAATTCATCAAAATGTTCAGAATGTATGTCCTTTTTCACCATTGCTTATAAAACTTCGAGACCAAAGCCAGTATTTTCTTTTACAGTTTGCAATATTTTCTTTAGGACTGAATTTATTTTCTTTTTAGTTGATTTATACATTAATCAGATCTAGTTTTCTCTCTTAAAGACTTCTCTTGATACTTATGATGGCTAACTAAGAATATGTTATAACATTTGCCAGTCTACAATCATGCAAACTGCATGCCAAAGCCATGACCTACTACTCGTTTGTTGTTCATTTCTAATAGACCTGTTGATGTGGTTTCTGGCTAATTGTTATCTACAGAAGTAGAGTCAAAGTTCAGACGGAGATGGTTGCTATGATGGTATTCTGCAGCACTGATATCCAAAAGTTTGAATAACCCATGTCAAACTACACAATGTCTTTCTCCTCTTCTTCACAAATCAGTCTCATCCTAGAACCGACTAGGGTTTCCATTCAGAAAAAAGGAGAACTAAAGCTAAACAGTAAGACTTTTTCTCTTCCACTCTAAATAAATCTAATGTTCTACCACCAATAAAACTTCTTATTACTTTTCACTACCGAGAGCCAATCTAAGACTTATAGTAGCGGACAAGTAATAGTAAGAGGTTTGACTGGGAATTACCTGCAGTGCTGACTTTATCAGAATGCCCGAGGTACTACAATAGGCTACACACACACTTTCTGGTAGTGCTATGTGGTATTGTGACTCAATAGTAAACACATATTTCAATTAGACATCATGTAAATCATCATTTATCCCAATTTGTGGCTAAACAAGCAGTTGCAATATAATTCAAGAATCTGACACAGAATTGGTCATCACATTTTCTTCATTTCTTACGTTTCCAAACAGTTTTCCAAATATATGAATACAACTTGACACTTTTAACGGCACAGGGACTGGTTACACAGATCAAAATCGTGATACAACATTTACAGCATTGTGAGCTTGTGATAATTATGGATGAAAATTAGTATTGCTACTTGTTTCTAAAAATGATAATGTGAAATTTCATTAGAAGACATTCATTCAGCAAATGTCAAAATACAAGCCGACAGCATTATTTATCATCAAGCCACCATCAAACAGCAAAGTATCAGGTAAGCAACCTGTTCCTGTATTCTGAACAACATAAATACTCCAAATTCTCACCAACACATGATTAGATGTGATGAAATAACTTTATTTGAAACTGTGGAAATAGGCACACAATTAGCTGGCAAAATAAACAATGTCATTGTAATTTAAAGATTACAATTATATCCTTGTATGAAAAGAATGAACAGTTTATCCCCAAATAAAGAGATACAAGTATCAAGCACAACAAAAAACAAAAAACAAAAACAAAACAGAACGAGTTTTCTCTGGTTATTTACAACTCCAACTAAAGCAAACCAAAAGAGAGAAGAGGAGACGGTATTTAAAGTCACTGCTCTGTCTCTTTCCTAATTACTGGCAGAGAGTGGCTTAAACCTGTCCCACCCTGGTCTATGAATTAGACTGTGCTCTGGCATTAGATAGTCTTTCAATCTATCTGGTAAAGGCAAGGCCTTAATTTTGTTCTCCAGAGGAAAGGGCTGCAGACGGTGGCGGATAAAGGCCCGGCAGAGGCAACGCAGGGTGGGTGGCCGGGCTTTTTGCTCTCGAAGCTGGTTTTGAAGCTCCACTAAGGGCCGGGGAATTTCCTCCTGCTCTTTCACGGATGGCACTGAATGGGTAACCAAAAGGGGGGAGTTTGGAGAGCACACGTGACCAAGCTCTAGTAGCACTTCAGCTTTCGCTAGTAGATCTGCTACTTCAGCAGCATCAAGAGGTTCATGCAGAGCTGATTTCAGTCGAGTGAAAATCAAGTCACAGCCGGTCCAGCACGAGGGGCCATGCCAAGAGCAAAAAAACGAGGCACCTCGCTGGAGAAGAAGAACAACTAGAGGGAAAAGGAGATCGAAGTGTTCCAAGCTGGTGTAAGTTAAAGAACGCTCCCACTCTCCTTGACAGGGGCCCAAACAGCAGCTAGGGTCAGCGCCGTGGTCGAGGAGGAGGACAGCAACTCGGGTGCAGAAACTTCCTATCGCTGCAGCATCTTCTTCGCTGCTATCCAGAGATTCTTTTACTAAAAAGATGAGTGAAGACATGGGGGTCTCACCATCATGAGCCGCGCCATTCACATCGGCACCTACAGAATATGCAGACATTAAAGACATTAATGGAATAGAATACATACACTGCTGGGGTTTTAAACACTTTGTACACCCAGTGGCCACTTCCTTCTATCGCTACAGCTAGAGATTATAGTACAAAACACACTCACCACCAGAGCTAGGAATATACCATCAAGATTTCAGTTACATAGTATGATTGTCAATGCGGATCAGCAGTCCCGGTTTCAGTCTATCTCAATTTTTTTCTGCGAACCAAATTAGTAAGAGCTAAATTAGAAAGAAAGATAAAATTTACTCATTTTGTAACAAATATTAAAGCAAATATGGAACGTAACCCTCGCGATAAGTGGGGGTTTACTGTATTCTGAAATGAAACCACAATTATTACAGTGAAACCAATCAAGAGGGTCAAATGGGGGGGATGTTAAGGTGATCAGAGTTCAGGCCTAGACCTTGACCTGGTTCAGGGCCTGGATGGTCTGAGGGATTTGTAGTTATTTTCAGTCATAGATGATTTTCTATGCTGCTCATAAATGCCTATTAATGTCACAGCAGGATAGAGATCTTGTGTGAAAAGCGAATGACACACAAGACTAAGGGAAATATTTCTGCACTATAAAAGGTTTTTACCTAATTAGTTTAAAAAACAATGAAGTAATGTTACTGTGCCATTTTTGGCTCCAAATGGCAACCAAATCAGTGAGTTAAAATACGCTATAATAATCTTCCTAAAAAACACAAAAAGCATTTATTGAACACATCATTTAAGAATGTTGTTTTGCACACACATTAAAAACAAACTGACTACAAAATCAGTGTTTATGTTCCTCATTCTATCTGTGTCATTCCATGCCAATCTCTCTCTCGTTCTCTCTCTCTCACTCACGCAGCATCTTGGCCCAACGGCTGGCTCCATGTACATTTTCATATTAAGCTGAATTTAAAATGAAATTAAAGTGTTTCAAATTCAGTCATTTTTCCTCAAACCTAATTAATACTTTTGGCAATAACCACAGCACATCTGTGGCAACTGCAGACCAATGTCGAGCATATTTGGGGGTACATATAGGGTTTACACTATAAAATTAGGCATTTTTTGGCATTTGTTTTAAAAAAAAATCCTGTTTTTTTCACCATGGAATGTGCACATACACTACTGATGAAAAGTTTTAAGAACACCCCAATTTTTCAGTTTTTTTTAAATATTAAAATTCGAGCGGTTCAGTGTCAGAAGTTGCAGAAGTTCCCATAAGTGTGCGGCACATATAGGTTGCTTTACTTTCACTCTTCCAGAGAGCATAACCATTGTAAATGACTTTGTTCTCCCCCTCCCACCCCCCCCTCATAGGACGATAGTCAACATGGGATCAACTTATAATTGACATATCCAAACAGACAGTCAGCATTTTGTTATAAGAAACACTGCACTAGGAAAAGGTTAAAAAAAGATGCAGTGTCGTTAACATGTCTCGGAGGAAACACATGCAAGCCTTCACTCTCCTAGCTTGTAAGACCCAGCCAATGGGGCTCAATTATTACATTTCTCAATTATTTATTTGTATAAATTTATTCCGAATGTATTGACTTTCCCCATCCTTGTAACATCGTCTATTTTGCATGGTTACCTGAAATCCAGTTTTGGTTAGCTTTTTTTGGAAATCAATGATGTTGAAATTCTCATTAAATGTGTCAGGTTACTTACCTCTTTCCAAGAGAAGCTGAATGTTGCCTGTATTGTTGACAGTCAATCCATCACTGCATGCAAAAGCATGGAGTAAGGCTGTTTTGCCTGTAATGAATGATAAACACAGAAGTTCACATAAATGGAAATGTTTTTAATAGTCTGCTCATGACTGAATCCAGTCTTACACACACACACACACACACACACATATATATATATAACCCATTTTGACACAGACAAATGTGTACTTACTGAAATACTAAATGTTTGGCATTACATTATTGTATATAAGTCACTGCCATGCCACTGGTGTACAGATTATATTGGTAGGGATTCTATGCAGATGTTCTTTTACATAGCATCAGAGGGTTGTAAAGTGAAGTAAAGTGGCTCCTTATAGTCACGCATGAACACACCACAGGACAACACACAGTGTGAAATTCTTTCTCTGCATTTAACCCATTCACCAAGTGAAGCAGGGCATTCAAAAACATCTCCAGGCAGGATTATGGAGTAGCAAAGCCTGTTAGTGAAAGTTTACAACATTTTTCAAATATGTGATGTTGCCACAGATACATCACCATTCTTGTCTTTGGCACTGATGTCGGCTCCAAGATCCAAAAGCATGCAGAGGCAGGGGAGTCTGTCTTCTTCCTCACTGGCGAGGTCCAGAGGGCTGCTGTTGTGAATCTAAATGCATCAGTTTGTAATTAATCAGAATGAAAGACAGCACTTTACATCAGAGGAAAATGAAAAAGCGATTCCTTCTAACATTATAATACTACACTTACCCTATCCCTCTTGTCAATGTTTGCGCCATGTTCAACCAGCAACTGTACCATGTGAGGTCTATTCCTAAGCACAGCAATGTGCAAGGGGTTGTAATATGACACTGGATCTGTTAGGAATGAATCAGTTGAAATATAAAGCTGAAAAAAGGTTTTCTGAGGAGAAATGCTTCCCTTCCATCTGGCACAATTAAGCTGCAAGCTGGCTATAATCAAAATGCAGCAGATATGTTTTCCATCTTATTTGTTCAGTGTGTCATGTCATGACTAGAATTACAATACAATAAACGTCTGTACACAGAAAGCTTCTTGGTAGAATAAAAAAAAAAATGACTAGAAAGACACTTGCCTTCAAAGCTTACGTCAGCTCCATAGCGTAAGAGCACTTCGGCAGCACCAAATCTCCCAAGTTCTGCCATTTTAAACAGAGAGTAGCTGATTCCCTCCATAAACACTGGCGACTCTGACTCTTTTTCGAGTAACTCCGTGAGAGATTTACAGATACCATCAGGCTCGTCTTGGCTGTAGTACAAGTATAAAACAAATGTACACAAACTTTGTTCTGTACTGTTCTACACAGATTTTGTTAAGCTATAACACAAAACAGCTCTACTAGTGAATAATATAAATATATTTAAGGACTGATAAAATTGCTCTTGAAGTTAATTTCACTAGATACACTATATGGACAAAAGTATTACGACATCTCTTAATTAAGGAATTCGGGTGGTCCCTTACTTCCAGTGAAGGCCAATCTTAAAGCTTAGCATACCAAGACAGTTCAATCACAGCATGACTGTTTGCCAGTGCACAAAGCAAGGTCCGTAAAGACATGATCGGATGAGTTTTGGTGTGGAAAAACTTGACTGGCCTGCACAGAGCCCGGACATCAACCTCACCAAGCCTCTGGGATGAACTGGGACGGAGATTGGGAACCAGGTCTCCTCACTTTCATCAGTGCCTTACCATATAAATCCTCTACAGAATAAATTGCATGAATTCCCACAGAAAGCCTTTCAAGAACAGTGGAACCTGTTACAGCTGCAAAGCGGGGACCAACTCCAAATTGAAGTCTATGTATTTGAATACAATGTTATTAAAGTGCTTGTTGGTGGAATGGTCAGTACTATTGTCCATATAGTGTAGAATGCTCACAAAACTACACTCACCTGTCATGGTTACTTTCCCCATCCTCCATCCCAACTACACACATCACTGCGTCCACAAATGGTTGGTATTCATAAACTATCCTTCTGAAGCCGTGTAAAAAGGGCATAGTCTCTTCTCTACTGTCTTCTTTCCTGAAATGTGAAATAAATAAACATTACACAACCTCAGTAAATAGCTATATTTGCTACTATTTTCCAAACTCGGCAGAGAACGGCTAAGTGGTTAGCAAACAAACTACGAGTTGTCAGTTTATTAAAAAAAAACCTAGTATGTTACTATAATACAGCAGTGTGCATTTGTGGTAGCAAAAACAGCTTAGAAAATGAACAAATAAATCCTTATTTTATTCATTTTTCATTTAGCATGTTGAAAATTGCTAGCTTGATAACATTGTTTTTAGCCATTCAGGGCTAACTCTAGCATGTCTTGCTATAAATAAAATATATTTGTATAAAATATTCGGCCCTAAAAGCAGGGTAATGAAATTACTTCCTCATTCTTATTATTATTATTATTATTATTAGTAGTAGTAGTAGTAGTGGTGGTGGTGGTGGTGCTAGTAGTAGTAGTAGTAAATTTACATATTACACATTTTACACACTGTGATACACAAAAATCCATTCAATGGGCTTTACAGAAATTAAATAAAAATAAAATATGGGAAGAAATTAAAGAATCGATAGAAAATCAATGAAAGAATTGAAAGTGTAACAGAAATACAGACACTGTAAAGGAGAGAATGGTGCTGTTTTTATAGCTCCAGTTCAAATCTGATACTGATGGACAGTTTGCTCCAGCACCCGGCAGCATAGTGATCGTTCTTCTTATTATTATTATTATTATTATTATTATTATTATTCTTATTATTATTATTATTAAAACCTATAAATGTATAGATTTTTGGAAAAGACTTACTCAAAGCAGGACTGGGTGGAAGTCTTTCCTCATTTCTTCTTCAGGTGTAGATGTGGTGGTGCTCTGGACGCTGAAGTGCCACCTACCGAGTCTGAACCTCCATACACTGGTGGAGGACCACTGAAGGAGGGCTTCATAACAAAACATAATGAAAAGCAAATATCTAATTTGATTAATACATAATGTAAGATGTTTTTCTGTTTTAACTTTGTATTCAATTAATACATTTTTAATTATGTAAAGGCGGTGGTGCAAGTGGCAGAATCTGTACAAATACACACACACACACACACACACACACACACGTATAGATATTTGAGTGTGCACATATTAACAATGTACCCGAAATATTGCACTTATCAGTCCTTATCAGTGTGTGTGTGTGTGTGTGTGTGTGTGTGTGTATGAATGATTGTGTTTGTGTGGTCAGCTGCTAGATGTTGGTTGTAAAGAATGACAGCAGCTGGAAGGAAAGACTTGTGGTATCTCTCTTTCACACACAGTGGGTGTGGCAGCCTAGCACTGAACTGCAGAGTTGGTGTAGAGTTAGAGTAAGGGACATTTTGTCATAGCTTTGTAGACATTGATTTGGAGCAATATTTGTTTATTTATTTTGTTAAAACTCTTCGTGGCATGGAAATGAGTAAAACATACCAGTCATTTAATTTGAGCAAAACTGGAACATGTTTTTAAATTAACTGATCAGTGCTCCTCTCAAAAATGTATAGTAAGAACTGTTGCTCAGTGCAGTTTTGTGTCAGTATAACATACATTTTAGCTGAGCTAGTTTATTAATCTATTGCCAGGAAATAAATCAATTCCCAATCAACATTAAGGGATAAAGGAAGGATGTAAATGATTTTGAAAGCGTGTTTTAAATGATCATATACAGTGAAATTAGTGCTGTTAAAAATATCTCTATTGCTATAATGCTTTAAAATAAATTGATTGCGCGATTAATTTGAAAATTATAGCGGGCTGCACAGAAAAAAAAACGTGCGTGTAACACGTGTTATGTTGTTGGCTTGTAGTTATGAAAATGCTGTTAATAAAGCTGCGAGTACACGTGGATTTACGTTTATTATTGTATTTTAAAGATACCCCATT
>JBBPDC010147507.1:0-22279 GCA_037974485.1 Hemigrammopetersius urotaenia
ATACAATTTCTTTATATACACACATTATGATTTCACTGTCTATTCTATTATCATATATTCTATTTTTACCAAGAGTCAATTTTAGGACCTTAACAGTTTTTCATTTTTTATCAACCAATCACCATCCTTGATTTGCTGCATCATCCCTAGCAACGGGGTCAACCACGCCTCCTCACTAAGATAAAGGTTTTTGTACTATCCTTACTCAGAGTTGCTCTAAGAAGTTTTCTAAATCACTTAGTCTAAGACTCCCAGAGAGGACTTTTTAGTCTAAGATAGGAGCTCTCTGAGAGAATTCTAAGAAGCTTTGTGAATACGGGCCCAGGTCTTCAGGGAGTACTTATAGTTGGGCTAAATGAAAACTACAATTCACTGATCGCTCTACATGAGGCTGTTTTCTTCTCAGGTGTTCAAATGCGAGGT
The DNA here is from genome assembly GCA_037974485.1 of Hemigrammopetersius urotaenia. Taxonomy (NCBI): domain Eukaryota; kingdom Metazoa; phylum Chordata; class Actinopteri; order Characiformes; family Alestidae; genus Hemigrammopetersius; species Hemigrammopetersius urotaenia. The sequence goes on from JBBPDC010147507.1 coordinate 424, forward strand.
TATCCATCCATAAAAAGCAAAGTCAGACTTGTATATGTTTTATGTGCTGTACTTGATTCTTCGTTTTAAGAAAATGCTTCCTACTTCTACTTCAGCTTTCAGCATTACTTTTTGCTCGCATAAGTACAACCCTACAGGCGAATCCCTGCCCTCTTCAGGTCATTAATTCCCTCTAGTCACATTGACAATGTAAAGGAAAAGTCAACTGTACAGTAAACTCATTTTACTTTCACTACATGAATCTCATGTGCAGTTTATCATACACACACAGGAAGACAGTTCTGTATATTTGTATATTTTGTATGTGTATGTATGCTTATGTCATTTTCGCAATTGATGTTTTTCTTATTGTCTTACCTTTGTTTAAATCTTTGTTTCTTGTGTGTACTTGTTGCTGTAACAAGTTAAATTTCCCACCCGTGAGGATCAATAATGGTTATCTTATCTTAAATTGTCTTTGAGTAATCCATGACCTCTAAAGTGAAATAAAACAGCCTGCCCATAATAATTCACTTCATTCTTTTTACAAAACTGCACAGCTTCAACACACCTTGCCCGGATTATTAAAGATTTAAACTGGAAATTATAGCACATTTTCCTCATATACCATGATGTTTCTAACTGAACCCAGTATCAGGGAGGGTCCCGGAGCTAGCGGAGTGTTTGCACTCAATGACCAGTGCACAGTGATGTTTTAGAGGTGGCCAAAAGTCAGTACATGTTTATCTATAGACTGTGTTCCTGTTGTAATGGGTACATATGGCTATGACAGACATACTGATGGTTAAATGTTTGCCTTTTGGTTGGAATGTCCAGTGAAACACTTAAAATTTGGTCAGATTATCATAGAATATTTCTCTTAGTGTACCTTTAAACCTATCAGGGGAAGCATATCACTACAGCACTGTTGCAATGGTAACAACGTACGCTCCCACAAACACACCTGCCTACATCAACTCCAATTAGTTCAGGCTGTTTAAGAAGCGCGTGTGTGTGTGTGTGTGTGTGTGTATGTATGTGGTACATGTGTGGTGTGTGTGTGTGACGTGTGTGTGTTTGTGTGTATGCGAGTTAGTGAGAAGGTTTGCCAAACCATTCACCCACTGAGCTACAAATCACTGGTACTACTGGAGAGGAGAACCAGACCATTCAGCAAGCAAAGTATATGTGTGTGTGTGTGTGTGTGTGTGTGTGTGTGTGTGTGTGTGTGTTGTGCCTTTATGTGTCTTTTGTGTGAATTTATGTGTCTTTTGTGTGTTTGTACACATTGTATGTGTGTCTAAAGGGGGTTGGTGTGTGTATGTGTGTGTGTGTGTATGGTGTGTGAATGTGTGTGTGTGCCCTACTCTCTCTCTCTCCCTACCTGCCCACCACTCTCTCTGCTGTTAGCCCTGAGCTCACAACGATGGTGGGCATGGCAACAGCTGCTGTGGAGAGGAGGCGCTGAAGTGTCTCTGACTCATCCCTCTCTCTCTGTCTCCTCCTCCTCCTCTCCTCCTCCTCCTCCTCTTCTTCCTCCTCTCCCTCTTTCCAGGAGTCACTCTCCATCTCAGTCACCCCCCCGAACGTCACAAACCGCCGCCGGTCGCCCTGGGAACTCCCTCGGCCAGCGGCCAGGTCGCCCCGGGCAACTTTTGCCGAAGTGGCGGCAAGTATGGAGCCTTTCTCAAGACAGGCCTGACACAGAGGGGCGGGGGGCGAGTCACTGCGCACACACACACACACATACACACACCACATAAACATACACACACACCCACACACCACATAAACACACACGGACACACACACATACACACCACATATACACACATATACATACACCACATAAACACACACACACACACACACGCGCACCACATACACACACATACACCACATAAACATACACAACCACATACACACATACCACATACACACAAATACATACACACACATGCACAAAATACACACACACATACACCACACACACACGCACATAAACACAGGTCCGTATACACATGTAGGAGAGGCAAGTAAGAGAAAAAGAAGAATTAGAACTAAAAATGCAGAAACAAAGTTTAGCGAATACTAAAGAGGGCGGAAAATGGTCTGTCTGTCATCAGTCAAGTCTTTTAAGGGTAAGGCAGAAATATCAATACTTTTTAGATTAACTTTAAATTGCAAAGATTGTAACTATTTCGAATTTCATTTGTTACAGAAATTATTTACTAATGTATACTTGTAGAATATATCGTCAACCGCAATGTTCTATTGTTAAAGTGGGAAATAATACGGAGCTTGAGATCTGCTGGGAGATGAGTACACAGGTGGTCCAGGGACCCCCAGGCGGTCCATCACAATTAAACACATAGACCTGGGGTCCCTAAGGACCACACAGCCACATTTGTGGTACTCTATGTTCAGAAATCAAGCCTCAAGCCATTAAAATCACCAACATCTATGCAGTTTGTGCTCTCACTTAAGGCAAATCAACTTTTTTGCAGAAAAATCATAACGGAAATCCAACGGTCAAACAAATAACTGAAATAACAAATAATCAGACGTCCCAAGTTTTGCTCAGCAGCAGATAGGAACGAAGGAAAGAAGGTACCAGGTGACTAATGAAGAAATTGATACACAACTTTAGCTTATCAATGAATTTAAATAACTGTAATACAAGGGGGGCCCGGCTACGAGAGTCTCGACATGCGACGCTCACACCCTAACTTACGTTTTTCTGTTACTACAATACAGTGTAGAAGCACAGAATATTTATGTCCTTTTTCTTTCTGTGGCTTAGTTGTGTTTTTATGTTCCAGATTATAATTGTACAACTGTGTTAGGATCATTAAAGGAATGGGGCTAGGGTGTGTTGTAGGAACAGATCCGTGTTGTAACTTGAGGACCCCCTGTATTACATAAGGAGTATGGCTAAAGGACATTTCTTGAGCTGATACGTAATATCCCTGCACTCTTAGGATGTAAAATATGGTCAAAAATTAAAACAGCAACAGAAACTTGCTCAACATTGAAGACTTCTCTGTAGATCTGGTCTATTTTCTTCAGAAATGTTTCTACAAATGTGAAGCAGTGAGTCCTGTTTTCTCATAACTGCATAATTGTTTGCAAGATTTAAGTTATTAAATATAATTCCAGAGCTGGATAAAAACCTGGATCCGGATTGGAAAAGATTATATTTTAAGTTACAAAAGTAAAAAGCTTCAAGAGCGCTTTAGTCATGAAGATCCCAAAACAAATGAAGTCTTTCTACCATTAAGGCTCTTCCAATGTTTTCATGAGGCATCACACCAGTGACGCGATGCTTAAAATGGAAAGTCCCAAAGAAGCCACCCAAAGCAACTCTCTCTCTCACCCTCTATATCTCTCTCTCGGTGTGTCTCTCTCTCGCTTTCACTCTCTCCCTCTGTCTCTCTCTCACTCTCACTCTCTCTGTTCACAATAGATCTGTCTGAATCCTTTCAGACAGGACTTACACAGCATAAATGCCCAAAATCCACTTACACATTTACAGCTCATACGAAACAAACCAGCCGTTTGTTAGAGTGGTCCTGTAACCAGTTGTTGTCCGAGTGGGTTCACGAATTATAGCAATGTTGTTTGAATGCCCTCCCCCCACCCCAATGTACAGTCAAAAGGTCAAGGTCAGCGGTCAGGCACCTGTTCTCTGTGCTCATCTTGAGCCTCTGCCACTTCTCCAAGTCTGACTCCGTAATGGCCCTCTGAACCAGTGCCTGCCGAGGGTCCCGCTGTGGGGGGGCACTTGTTTGGCCACGTCTCCTAGCCAGGTCATCTTTCTGTATATTAGGCACTGCCGGGCTCTCTTCTTCCTCTGCCTCTCCCTCATCGTCATGCCTCTCCCTCACTTTCTCGGAGCTCAGACAGAGGTTGTCCTTCCGAGTTATGATCGATGCCTCAGAGGCCTCACTGAAGAACAACAAGGTGAAGAGGGCTGGTCAGTTTAGAACGTTTAGTAACAGAAAAACCACGAGATCTTTGAACCCATGAGAACTTTCAGGATAGTCTCTGCCTACAAGTTGGTGGGGAAAACCGATAGAGGCAGGGGCTCCGGAGAGCGGCCGAGTGGCAGTGTGCCACCAAAGAGCAAACGGCGAGAGTGTAGGAGAACAAAGACTGGTTTTAGACTGTTTTACGCCATTTATATTTACTGAAATCAGATTGTAGCAATACACTCTGGGTTCTAGCGATTAAAGATCCCATCTTCCAGTGTTCTTCCAATCGTTCCTGTTCCTGTCATTCTTTCACCATTCAGTGCACAACATATGTAAACATGTCTGGTGAGAAACTTTAGCACTATTTCTATTTCAGACAATGATGTGCAGTATCATGCATCATGTGCTAAATCACTATCATTATGTTCAATATCATAATTATGTGCTGTAGTCTTGCCATGTGAATTACAGGGCAGTAGCCAACCAGCAGCAAGGAGAAATGAATAACACTCTTGGAGTGGCTACTTTCAGACCTCCTGCCTTTTTATTTATTTAGTACTGAGTATTGGAATTATATTTTATTATATTTTATACTGTTCTTGTCTTTGGGTCGCTGTGTGTCTGTGTAGTCGTAACATAAGCAACTTCCATTGGGATCAATAAAATGTTCGTGATTCTGAAATTACTATCCATTATATATATCTGGGAATGAATGAAAGTACATTTGCGCTCTGTCTATGTATATGTGTGAGTATCCATGAGTCAGGGCATTGCTTGTTTGTCTAGATGCACCTGTTTTCTGTGATCATTGAAAGCCTCTGCCACTTCTCGAGGTCGGACTGAGTGATGGACGTCTGAGCCAGTGACTGACGGGGGTCCCTTTGAGGGGCGGTCCCACTCTGAGCTCTCCTCCTGGCCAGATCATCCTTATAGAGGTTAGGAACCACCCTTTCCTCCTCCTCTCTCTCCTCTTCCTCACTCCTCTTTTTCCCTCGAGGATTGAGGAAGGAGTTATCCTTACGGATTATGATTGACACTTCAGCGGAGGTGGTGTCAACTTCACTAAAGCACGGTATCACCACAAAAGAATCCCGTAGCACACACACGAGAACCCAAACACACCAAGGACACACATTTTCATCACATACAGACAGGAGAGAAGGAGAAAACAAGGATGAGTGAATGGATGAATGCATGAATGAAACCTTAGTCAATTTCCTAATCCCTCAGCTAGGATTTAGAAGACGTCTCTACTTACTGGCTCTTGGTTTAGCCTAGAAATCGAAACAAAAACAAAGGGAAACATGCCAGCTTCCCTCTGGCTTGTTAGCTAGTTTCACCAAAGCATGTTGTCCACCAACTTTAGCAACTGTTGTCATATTTAAAAGGCCCTGAAAGGCCCGGATCTCCCCACACACCTCCTTTTCTCTTGCTCCATTTTCTCCATCCTCTCCAGCACTGCTTGCTGGGAGGCCAGCCGGATGCCCTCCCACCGCTCCCGGTCCTTACTGCTGCAGCCCACCGGCAAAAAGTGATGAGTCACATTGGGCCTTGGCTGGTTCATGCGTGCTCTTCGGGACGCCAGGTCATCCTTCTGGACATCTGGAACTCTCCTCTCTCCATCTTCATCCTCATCGTCGTCGTTGTTGGCATCCCAGTCGTGATGCTGCTCCGTCCTCGGGTCATTATCATGGCGAAGGATGATGTCCGGTGACGGGGACCTGACCTTATCGGGTTCCGTGGCAATCACCTTAGGACTGGAGGGGGAAGGTCGCCATGACAACGTGAGTTTGAATATACGAGATGGGTCGAGCGGCGGAATGTTATTGCTTTCAAACCCACAGGAGTTTCAACCAACTCACACACACACACACACACACACACACTGTTTTCAACAAAGGTAGGATTAGGTTTGAGGTAAGGCGGCTTGAACCAAACAGAAACAAACATCACTGCAAACAGTAGCGAGCAAAATAGACAAAAACAATAAACTCCACAAATGCGTTTGTAAGGCAGGCAAACTTTGTTAAGATCTGTATAGACAACCCCTATGAAACCTCTTAATTATGAAGCTTTATTTATTATAAGACTCTAATAAGAATCTGAAATAATAAAGCTTTATTTATTTTAAGAAACTATTAAAAACCCTAAAAAATAAAGCTTTGTTTATTATAAGAACCGTATAAGAACCTGAAATAATAAACTTTGATATAAATCTTATAAGAACGCTAAATAAGTTGTATTCAATATAAGAATCGTATAAGAACCCTATTTTAAAAGTACTTCTATTAGTAAGCACACACCAATCCTATTAGTAATGTCTTTTTCATAATAAGATATTTTACATGTCCTTGAGTCTTTAAAAAGCTCAATAACACACACATAGAGCCCTTGACACACAACACAACCGTCTTTATAGAACTGCGGGTAGTTTCATAAACACATGCACGAAATACATGTCAGTGTCAGTTAGTGGGCTAAAGGCTCATTTATGCTCAGTGTTAAATATATATAGGAGACAGTCTTCTGCTCATAGTTTATGTTAATTTCATCCACATTTGTCGATGCAGAAGAAAGGGAGCAGAACCAAAATAGCGAGTGGGTAGTGTAGCCAATAGTTACAGTGAGACACAGCAAACAAATGGCAAAAAATGGCAAGAGTTGAGGAGAGACTGGGTGAGCTAAGCTTTAAATATCTATGTGAGTTTTTTTACATACAGATATTTTTTTTGGATTTATTTAGACTTTATTTACACTTTATATCGTTCTTGTCTCTGTGTCTCTGTGCAGTCATAAAATAAGAAATTTCTAATTCTGGTTACGACCTCACAAAATTATAATGTTTGCTGTTCTTAGAAACAATTGCATCACATTCACGACCACATGAGGAACACATATCCTCTTGTACAACAAACCATGCTCTACTGCGAACAAATTATTTTCTATTACAAATAAAATGGTCTATATCTGAACTGCTTGATGGCGGGGCCAAATAGAAGCCGCAGCTCAGCTGACTGTGTCACCGCTCTCTGATTGGTTGAAATGTTGTCATGACAACAGACGGACTTGGAAAGAGGCCACTGTTTTTTTACTGTCCGTGCAAAAAACACCAACAGAGATACGAACCAACAAGTTGACAAAATGCAACTGTCTGTTACTGATCAATTTCAGTGGGAGTCTTCGATGACACTAATAAGTTCATTTTTTTAATGCTGTAGGAAACACAAAGGTGTACCAGGGCATCGCTAACACGTTAGCTGGTATGGAAATCGTCACACGGCTAAAGAATGCAAATTTAAAAAGGCTATAAAAATAAAAGGCCACAATAACAAAAGCAGCTCTGACAGAAAACGTCCCTCTGGTTCGACTCCAGGGACGCGGTTTTGGGCCGTAAACTGTGAGGAGAGAATTGCGCTGCTGACGCATCAGAAACTCCATTAAAAATACACTGGAAAATCAAAGTGTGCTGCAAGTTCAGTACCATCACAGCATGGTTTAGCGACAGCACGATTCCTGTATGTCTATGGAGAAGTGCTAATAGAAGTATACGGGCCGTCGTGGTTACATTGTTTATTTTTGTAGGTAAAGGGAGCATGGATGAGCATTCAGATGCATACGCATGTTCATGCACTCTTATTAGTGAGTGGTCTCCCAGTTTAGTATACACTATAGTCACTATAATGTCCTGCTGACCTGGTATAACGCACAGAGGCGGGCAACACTTTAATCCCCGCCTTCTCTAGCCTTCTCTTTCTCTTCAGTTCCTCCTCCCCAAGTTCAGACTCCGCCCCTTTCTCAACTGCCCATGGGACAGTCTTCCAGGAGCTGGGGCTGACACGCCCCTCTCTCAACACACCAACACACTCCTCTCTAACACACACAGCGGAGGAGAAAACCACAGTGTTTTAGCCTTCAGTGTTATTTTTCTGAACATGTATGCGTGCATGCAAAGTTGTATAAGCGTAAGCTTCTCTGAAACCTCATGTGTTTTTAAGGAACAAATCAGCAAAATTCTAATTCACACAGTGAATTTTCCTCTCACCCTGAATGCATTCGATCTTAGACATGTTTGGTGTGTGAAGCTCATTTCATTTGCTTTATGATGGGCAAGAGCATGAAATAGCTATTTCTGTTTTTAGCTAAAGTTGTATGCAAAAGTCTGTATATTTGTTTGTTTGACAAAAAAACATAATCTACAATAACATTTTCACATTTAATGTTTTACCTGTGTGCAGAACTATGTTCTTGTTAGGGGGCAAAACCTTAATCAGAGCTGCCCAAACGTTTGCATAAGACTGTTTTTACAGATATGTATCCCCTTTTCTAGACATTATAATTACACAGGTGAAAGTGACCATTTGTCATACGTGAACACTCCACAGCACACAGTGTGAACAGCACAAAATTCTTCCTCTGCATTTAAGAAGCAAACTAAAGAAGCAAACTTCAGACACAGAACATGTCTGGGCTGGTGGATTACATTTGAAATAAGAGGAAAACTGTGTGAAACTGATTTTTGGCTACTGCTTTAGGCAGTTAAATGGTGCCTTAAAGCTAGTGTTGAACAAACAAGGCGTCCCTGGCCTTTGCAGAAAATGCACTACAAATAAAACTGAACTCAGTGTAAACTGGGACAGTCTGTAGCCACAGAGGCAACCTCTAAGTTCCAGCTCACTTCACTGTACCTGAGTGGTCTCTCTCCTCCCACGGGGGAGGTGGCGTTGCTGACGCTCCTCCGCTCTTCCTCTTGTTCGCTCCTCCTTTTCCTCAGCGGAGCAGGGATGTAATTGGTTTGGTTGCTCTTGTTGGGGAGATATTGGTTAAAGGGTACTGCGGCACGAGGCTCTTTATAGGAGACCCGGCGGGCCGACATGTCGTCTTTACGGACGTCTGGCAACCTCCGGGAACCTCCGTCACCCTCCGAGTCTAAAAAAGAGAGAGAAAGAGAGAGAATGAGCACAGTGGGGATATTTTTTATAGTCACCCAGAAGCACCAGAACACTCAGGGCACTACTGTGCTGTCCTTTCATTGTGGGTTGCTCAATCGTAGCATCAGTAGTTGTTAATAAAAAATCTGTTAATAAAAATCAACACTCATTAAGAAGCTTTAAAAATGATCATCTTTTGCATGTATTTTGACAGTAATATTCAAGGGTTTGGGCATTCCTGGTAATATTACACTTTGTATGTGAAAATAAGTACATATCCTCTACAACAGTGGTCACAAACTCTTCTGCTTTTAGATTCATCCTGCAACATGCTGCCCCCCTTACTAAAGTTAATCACTGAAGAAGCTCATTACTCAGCGCAGGTGTTGCAGATTATGGCTGGAAGAAGGACCAGGGTTGCCGCCCTTGGGTCAATTTTGGCAAAAACTGTACATATTATGGCATCAGGTAAAAGGGAAGGGTGGTCTGGTAGTAATGGAGTTGCCCCTACGATCGTAAGGTTATGGGTTTGAATCGCAGGAATGCCAGTGGCCCCACTGAGGTCCCCTTGAGCAAGGTACTGTCCCCGTACACTGCTCCCAAGGCGCTGCATCACTTAGAGAATGGCTAAATACAGTGAAAGAATTTAACACTGTGTGCTGTGGTGTGTTCATGGTTTACTTTCACTTAAAAATGACTGATATATTCCCAAACTTTGGGAAAGGCCCAATGGTACATAAAATGCTTTCTTGAAAAAAATATTTCTAAATGCAACCAGCAGAGGTCTCACATGTAAGTACCAGAAAATACCACTCTTCAACACACACACATACAAAAACACATTCCATACTGGAGATTAATATCAAGCAAGACTCTGCCTTCTAGCTTCCATACAGAATGTCTCGATGATCTGATACGACTAAATGTGGGTGTGCTGTGTCCTGATTTGACCTAATCTGGGCCTGTAGCCCAGGGGTTGCCCATTAGACCACTCAACTAAAATCCACTAGTTGGTGCTCTGGGCAAATATTTCATCTGTTTACAGGATGACGATCAAATGATAAAATACTGTTTTGTATTGGTATCAGTATCTTGATCATTATCAGTATCAGAAATAAAAAGAAGTGGTATCCATTAGGCATTATTAACTACCTCTGAATGTAGCATATATCCTACCTGCTAGTTGAAGCTACTAATGAACATACACTATGTGGACAAAAGTATAGGGATATCTGCCCATTCCACCAATAGGGTATTGAACATGCTGTGTGTCCGGAATCGCTTACTTGCGCACTTTTATTGCGCGATTTTAGTGGGTAGTGCAATCACACTGAAAACCAAGCTAAAACTCAGTGCACTGAAAGTACCCGGACAGTGCACTGAAATCAGCCAGAAAATGCAGTGCGGAACGATGGACACTATGCGCACTAAATGGGTGCCATTTTGACCACGTAGTGAAGGGGGCGGGTGTTTGAGTTGGATAATGGCAGCAAACAGTGAAATACAAGCCCAAGCGGAGGCAGCTGGTTTGTATAAATGTAAGTAACGTTAATAAAATTAATTTACTGATGTACACGGCGGAAAAACCGGCAGAGAATCACGAGCAAATGTTAGTCCGTCACTTCCGCTAAATGCAAAACGTTAGTGTTCCGTTTAGGACAGCACTGACCCACAGCAGTGCCCACTACGGAAGGCAGTGTGTAGTGCTCACTACGCACTAAATCTCAGTGCACTGACGTAAGTGTGCAATATCAGAGACACCGACTGTGTTGGGTTTTTTTTTGCTTCAGCCATGGCTAGTTAAATACCTAACAAAAATATCCAGTAGCTGCAACTAAGGGAAATGTTGACTTGTCCTTTTAAAAACTTAAAAACTTTAGCTTAGGAATCAGAAGTGCATCACACTTAGTGCTACACAAGTATAACCAAACGGAAGAGGCTGAAAAGCTTGTATAGCTTAACATAGTAGTTGTAAATTACTGCTCAATGTGGTTGCCAAGACCCACTTCTCAGCAAAATCTGACGGTCAGCTTGCTACTCCGGCATTGAGAGTAGCCCATCTTCCCTGAGGAGATTAGCATTAGCAATAGCCTAAACAAACCTGCACGTGTATTTTGTGTGTTTTAGAGTCAAATGTTGCAAACTATTTATGATATCTTTGTGAGGTTTTACCAGTGATTTTGGAAACATGGTTTTGGATTTCTAGGTGTCTCTACAGAATTGGATTCTAAATTGACCCTAGGTGTTTGTGCGAGTCCCTGCCTCGCACCTATTGATCACTGGATAGGTTCTTCTGGGTACCTGCAACTCTAGTGAGGATTAAGCGATTACAGAAAATGAGTAAGAGAGTGTTTGAGGTTCTCTCTCCATTCACAGAGACAGGAGGTCTTTGTAATTGGAAGTAGCCGCCTGGGTTGGCCAGACTTTCCTACAAAAACGTTGTGGCCAATCATGGCACAAGAGGAGTGAGCAGTGGATTTTTCACATGGATTGCACTCAGTGGTTAATCTCAGTGGGCTAATTAACCAGCCATACAGACATTATTTTAATGCTGTACCACTTTCTGAGATGTTACAACATAATAAAACTACACATTGTGAAGAATGTATTCTTTTTGTGGCTGTAAGCTTTTGTTCAAAGCTGTTATGTATAACAGATGGAGTAGCTAAACCTAAAACTCCTTTAGAACAAACCAAAGTTTTACTGTCGAAAACAGCTTTGCTCACCATTTTCCCATTTAAAAAGGACACGGACCAAATGATTGAAATTTATGGACAAGATATTTCCAGTGAAGGGTGATCTTCAATGCTTCTGTAAATCAAGACATTTTGAATAATGCTGTGCTTCCACCTTTGTGGACACAGTTTGGTGAAGAACCTTTTCTATTCCAGCATGACTGTGTCCCAGTTCACAAAGCGAGCTCCATAAAGACATGGCTGGATGATTTCAGTGTGGAAGAACTTGACTGACCTGCACAGAGTCCCGACCTCAACCCCATCCAGCACCTTTTAGATGAACTGGAACGGAGATTGTGAGCCAGACCTTCTCGTCCAACATCAGTGTCTGACCTCATAAATGCTCTACAGTATGAAGGGACACATTTTTCCACAGAAACTTGGGAAGTTTCTGTGGGAAAGCCTTCCAAGAAGAGTGGAAGATGTTATAGCTGCAAAGGAGGGACCAACTCCATATTAAAGTCTATGTATATGAATGCAATGCCATTAAAGTCTCTGTTGGTGTAATGGTCAGGTGTCCCAATACTTTTGTTCATAGAGTGTCTGTTCATTTGGTCCCTCCACCTTCCAAGGGCCCACATTTTGGCCCACACACATGATTGTTTGGTAATGGGTTTTAATGTTTGTTAGCAGAGTTGCTCTCACAGCTGCAGTCCTAAAAAGCAGTTTGGACACTAAAAAGATTTTTTGATGATCAACAACATCTGGGTTAAATGGATTTATTTCGTTCCTTGCTGAACTGATCCATAATTTAATCCATAATTAAATCTCTCTCTCTCTCTCTCTCTCTCTCTCAGTTCAGTTCAGGTCTCTCTGTCTCATATTGGGATGCACTGATCAGTCACAGATTGCAATTCTCATGTGAATCTCCCACACTCTATGATATACCCTCATGCAAACAGCTGTACGTGCCATACTGGTCTGTAAAGCTGACAGCTGCGGCCTCACATCCACACTTTGTGCTCATGTGTTCTTGGTTCTGTGGGTGCAATCCTGTGTATGTGTGAGTGTGTGCGTGCGTGTGTGTTTCTATGGCCAGCTGTTCTAGCCCCAAGACTTGCTGACTAGACAGGCCATTAGGATATGAAGTCTGGCCTCGGTGAAAATCCATCTTGAAATGAACTGAACTGAACAGAGAGAGAGAGAGAGAGAGAGAGAGAGAGAGGAGACAGAAAGAGAGAGAGAGAGAAGAGATAGAGAGGGAAGAGAGAGAGAGAAAAAAGAGATAGAGAGTGAAGAGAGAGAGAGAGAAATAGACAGAAAGTAAGAGAGAGACAGAACGATCGAGAGAGATGGAGAGAGATGGAGAGTGAACAGAGCCTCACCGTCACTGTTGCCACGGAGAACAGTGTCAGGGGAAGGTGTTTGTTGTGATCGTGAACCAAAAGAGTCCAGGCTGTCGAAAGAGTCGTCTCGTCCGTGCCTTGGGGGCGACAGCGAATCAGAACGCTCGGATTCCCAATTATCTATATAACCACTGTCCCGTATATTCCGCTTAGGAGAGTCCACCTCCTCACTCACACACTCCTGCACACACACACACACACACACACACACACACACACACACACACACACACACACACACACAGAAGGATAAATCAAGTGCACCAGCTTATTAGATTTGAAAAAGAATAAGGTATAGAATAAGACATAATGGACTGTCATCCAATCAGCAGCTTGTTTATATGCAGTTCCTGAACACTTTGTTAATATTATCCTTATATAGACTGTACTGTAATTCACACATGCGCGTTTTCTTTAGTATGCGCTGACGTTTTCATTGGTATAAGCAGGTAAATACAGTAAAAAAATTCATTTAATTTACAGTAAGGAGAACTAAATGAAAAACACGAGATTATAATAAATTAAAAAAATAATTTATAATAAATAAAATGTATAAATGTATTTGTGAGTTCCCAGAAATCATCATAGAAAGCCCTAATAGTTCCTTTGTGCATAATATATTCAGAAAAGAGTGATACAGTTTATCATAATAGCAATAAAGTATTATCCTGTGCCATTTTCTGAATGGATGCTGATTCACATCATCTTACGTGCAATAGTCTTCATGTGCAATATTACTACTTATGTTGATATTACTTTTTTATTACTTAATATTTCTATTGGACTCTCTACTAAGTGCAATAACTTACTCCAAACTCCAAACCATTTGTGTCAATAGATTTCACTCAACTTTATTACTTATACTTGTATAGTATTTAAACCCTGCATTTCTGCATATAGCATATTTTCATATTGAGCTTTTTTGACAGATTTTTTCATTTAAATTTGATTTATTTATTCAGACTTTTTTTGTTCTTGTCTGTGTTTCTTTGTGTCTTTGCAGTCATTACATAAGCAACTTCCTCCGGGATCAATAAGGTATAAGGTATATCTTTGTGGTTGATGCTCTACCATATTCCTAAGACGTCTTTTACCTTCCTTATCATGCACAGAAGGGCTTCAAACTCCTTCAGGTCAAGCGTTGGGCCGTTATACGACGCACAACTGTTAGCAGTTTTGCCCAGCCAGTAAAGAGTGATCAGCACCTGAACATTACACACAAAAAGTCATAGTCAGTATACAAAATATAATAGTCTTTTAGACTTTTTGTACTGGTCTAAATTTAACACAGTGCAAAGGGGTGCTGGTAATTCCAAATAGAAAAGCAACACATTAGCCATCATCTCCAAAACAGTCGTTTTAAAGGGGAAGAAAATGAGGGTCTTAAAACCGGTTAATGTAAATTATATAAAGTGGTCCCTTATAGTCACATGTGAATATATCACAGCACACAGTGTGGAATTCTTTCTCTGTATTTAACTTGCTCAAGGGAACCTCAGTATTGACACTAGCAGTGCTGGGATTCAAACCCGCAACCTTCTGATTGCAGGGGCAGCTCCCTAACCACTAGGCCACCAACTACAAAGATATAAGTGATATAGCAATGATCTAAGTGATAAAACTGCAGCGTACTCACGTTCTTTAGCTTTCGACTGCAATCGAAACCCCTGCAAGGACAGCAAAAGAGAAGACGATGAAATAATGTCTGATATTAAAATAATGTACCAAGCACACACACAAACACACACACACACACACAAACACACACACACCCACACACAGGCACTGACGATAATACAGACATCTTTTTCTTAATTGAAGAAAAGACACTGGACATTTACATACACACACACACACACACACACACACACACACACACACACACATCATAAGACACAGTGTGTCATACGTTAGATTGGCGCGTGTAGACGTGTCCTGCAGGTCTCCCGGGTCAAACAGCTGCGTTCCTTTCAGCCCCAACTCCTCACATCCCCTCAGGAACATGGTGAGATTATCCTGTGACAGGGACACTCATCACACACTTACACATACACGACTGTCACTGCGGATTTTATTAGTAATCAAGTAATCGGGCAATTATACCATTATTTTTTATTTATACCAAACCACAAAAATAGGCTTAAAGGAACAATAACATATTCACATTCAATGTCACTTGTTGAGAAATCTTTAATACTGCTTCGTTCTGGACGATTTACATCTGGGTTACATCACTGTCGAAGGAACGGATCTGTGGCGTAAGTCGACTCCACTCCTACCTGATTTTGTTTATTACATAATGTCTTATGTCTGTTGTGCTATATATACACAATGTGGAACCTGAGCATCTCTCTGTATATCTCACTGCTCCCTCTGTTGCCTGAAAAGTACTCTTTGCCTACCCCATCTCAGGGGGAGTTAGTGCTAAGGGACATGCCCACCTAGGGACACAAATCTCTTATCATGTGTCAGCATGTGTCAGCAATGTATGGCTAAAAGTATAAGGGTGTGGAAAAAACTTCAGCGACTTTACCTTATTACAATAATTAGAACAAATACTGAGAGATTATAAAGCTGATCATGTTGTAGCCCTGAAAAAATGCTGAAATTTCAATGCATCATGACAGCACTGCTTTTGCTTCCAGGCTTTGTGATGCTGAGAGATGTGAGAAAACCTCACTAACAACAGATGAATGACTAACAAACACACACACACACACACACACACACACACACACACACACACACACACACACACACACACACAATCTGAGTACTTACTAGTCCTGCAATGGGGGTGGGAAGTCTGTTAATCTTTTTCACAAGTCCTGGTTTGATAGAACTCAGCAACCTAGAATTGAAAAACATTTAACACTTAACGCCAGCACTGAAACACATATCTGATTAAAAAGTGTACTGATGTGCAGTTTCCTTGTGTGTTTCATTCATTTACAATTTCTGCACAGCTTTCATAATGAATCAGGTTAAACAAAAAATAACTTTGAGGACGCTGAGGACTAAAGCTGAGGTTCTCAAGCTCTTTTTAGAGGACCTGTTCCCATTTTAGTGCTTTTCCAGGCTTTAGTAGAATATCTTTATTGTCATTGTAACAGGTACAACGAAATTAGGAGCAGTCCTTGCGGTGTCAAAGAATTATGAAGGAAATACTGAATAAAACAAAAAAAGAAAAAGAAAAATCGAAAATATATACATGTATGTGTATACACATATATATGTAAACATATATATAATGACAAAAGGATGGATTTAAATTAGAGGTGGGCATAGATTAATTTTTTTAATGCCGTTAATCTCATTGGAATCCCGGGACAGAGAGACAGAGACAGGTTTAAAACATGCGCGAAACGGACAAGTCACTGAAATATCAAGGTGAAATTCATCATAGCTTGCGTAGTTTAGACACAGCTCTCTCTGTCCGGGGCGGGGTGGGGGCGATATTTTTTTATCGCGCGATAAGAATCTCGCGCCGTTAACGGCCCAGCACTAATTTAAATATAATATGAGGTGGACAGAGAACCTTATCAAAGTGGAAATCACTCACTCGCACAGGAGAATGCCGTTCTCCAGTCCGCTTCTGAAGTCCTTCTCACCAAAACTTCTCCCCGTCACTGCCTGCAGTTCAGAGAGAAGAAAGAAGATTGCACCATAAAAGGTACATTTTACCTCAACCTTACCTCTTAAGCAGATAATAGTGGGTTCTGCAGACACAGATTAATCCTAAGCCAAGAATAAAAAGAATTTCCAATGGTGATCCCCATCTATGTCTAGGAAAATGGCCAATGAAGGTATACACTGATCAGACCTAACATTAAAACCACCCGCCTAATAGGTAGGTTCATCTCAGGCCACCAAAACAGTTCTGACCCGTCAGGACATGGATTCCCCAAGTCCTCTGAAGGTGTGCTGTGATATCTGGCACCAGGATGTTAGCAGTAGATCATTTAAATCCTGCAAATTGCAAGGTGGGACCGCTAGACTGCTTTGTTCAACACATCCCTCATCATACAACTCATCCCTCATCACACCACTCTTTTTTGTCAGCCTTTTTGTCAAGTCCCTCAAACTATTCTTGAACAATTTTTCATGCTACTGAAAGAGGCCACTGGAAAAGGCCAGTGGAAAGAGGCCACTGCCATTAGGGAATACTTGGTCTGCAGTAATGTTTAAACAGGTAAAGCGACCATTTTTGTCATGCGTGAATACACAGCACACAGTGTGAACAGTGTGAAATTGTTTCTCTGGACTTAACCCATTCACCCACGTGAACCAGTGGGCAGCCAGGAATGCAGCCCCCGGGAGCACTGTGTGGACAGCTCAAGGGTACCTCAGTGGTGCCACTGGAATTCATGGGATTCAAAACAACAGGGGCAACTCCCTAACCTTCATGGTACATGTCAAAGTAGCCTCCACTGTGCTAGGTTTCCCAGCAGATCATTGTCCAGAGCATCACACTGCCACCTTGCCTTCTTCCTATAGTTCATCCTGGTACCTTCTCTTCCCCATTTAATCAATGTTCCCGCATATGGTCACCCAAATAAAGCAACTGAAAACGTAATTCAACAGAACAGACCATGTTCTTCCATTGCCCCATGGTCTAGTTCTGTTGTTTACATCCCCTTTGTATGCGTTTTTATTGTTTATGGCTGATGGGGTGTAATTGGCTATGGCTATGAGGTGCTTCCTCCAAGTCACGTGAGAGCATACAGCTTTTAAAACTGCCACTAACACAATACCAATGGACATCAAAGCACAATAACATGTTTAGGTGTCTGTTACATTAGCCAACAGACACACATGCTGGCTAGCATCATGCTTCAGTGATGGCGAAGAGGAAGGGCCATCCCTCCCACCCAGAGACAGTGGAGCCAATCATGCTCTCCCGACCATGGTTGGAAACAACGCCCCCAGAGATCAAACTTGTAGCTTCCCAAGAGGGCCAACATTTAAACAGTTATGCCACTCAGGAGGCTCATGTCCCATATTCTATTACTACACCTGCCGCCAGCTTGATTGCAGCTTTAAGGATGGAATAATAAACTCCCCACATAGCGTTTACATGATTGCCATTCTTTCTTGGATAATACTGGGTAACACATTTTTTATAAAAGGTCTGTTTTATTGTCCTTTTTGATGTTTCCTAGTCAAGTTTTGCGGATTCAGTTTTGCAGATTTTTTTCCTACCTTCAATTGTTCTAGAGATAAACTAAATTCTATGTATATTTTGCATTATAAGGTTGTTGGGGCCCCTGTTATCTACAGGTACAACAAACAAGCAACATATTAATATGTAAAAAGTTATAAGTAGAACAAAAGACCATGTCAGCCAAACTGCGAAGTTTAGTTTTTTCTAAAAATTACGTTTCTAACTAAACCCTTGAAACTACATGAAAATAAACGTTATCCCTGAAATCAGCACCGAGATTGTATAAGAAACACTACAAAAGGGAATGAAGCAATTTTTTGTTGCCTGGTAAAATGGTTTTAATGAATGCTGACCCTCATGTCCTGTGCTATTACCCATTTACACATTTGAAATGAACGAAAGTCTTTGTATTGAATGCAAATGATGTGACTTTTGTAACTATTATAGATAGAAGATGGAGTCAAGTGACGAAGCAAGCTATTCTGAGAAAGTGTTGTCTGCGCTGAATCGGTGTCAGACCAGTGTAGCACAAAATACAAGACCACAGAAGATAATACAAAGGAGAAGTGCCAGCTCATTCAGTGCATATAAATGGTCAGTCAGTCGAGACAACAATGCACTTTCAGAACTTGGGAATTTTCCCTGGCAGCCAGATGAGATTCTCAGAAAATAAAGAGATTGTTTATAAAAAGGCAATTATTTATTTTGAGGAAATCTAGCGGTCTTGATGTAAAATGTCCTATTGTTATCATACACGAAAATTTCCCTCTTGGTTTAAAATGTCCTATTGTTAGCAAACAATAGTTTTTTCTTCTGGTATAGTACCATTTGAGCAAAGAGCATAGATACGTTTTCTAGGATTGTGAGCTAAGATACAGCTGTTAAGGCCAACAGTATAATAAGACACTTAATATAAAGGAACACACTATTTTAAATCCGTCACACACACTGTATCAGATTAATAAAAATCTAGGGTCTAGACGTCTTCAAAGTCTTTGACTTATTCAGATACTCCAAACATTGAATTCACGCTAAATGCTAACTATGTTTGGAGTCTGTTCTATGATATAAACCTACTGTAGATCTGGTTTGTGATGTTTAATAATGTTTAATATATTGAGGGAAATTCTTGTGTCGTTATCAAGAGAGAATACGAGATAATAAGACAATAAACAACACAATGACAAGAACATTAGCGAAACAAATAACAGTGTAAAAGATTTAGCAGCAGGTCAGGAGTGCAGAATAACTTTTGAAAGTGTTTTAGTGTTCATGCAATAAACGCACTAAAATAGCGGGGGATGGTATGATGATATGATTAGCATTCAATAACATTCAGTCAATTCACAGATCAAACATTTCAATTTAGAACAGAATGACTTACAAAACCTATAGAAAAATGTATCTATGCCGGAATGCTACAGTGCGCCGTCCAATGACTAGGGACAACGAAATGACCGAATTAAAATCTAATTTCATGAAATAATCTCAGCTAGCAATAACAAATGTGTGGGTTACACATTTTATCTGGAATGGTTTAAGCACCAGTCATAGTGTGAATGGGGGAAGACACGCAGACTTCCTCTAGACTGTGAAACAGCTGAGTTCTATATCAGGCGCAGTGAGGTCACTTATTGTCTAACGTCCTTCACCTACCACTGAGAGTGGAAGTGTGTGTGTGTGGGAGGGCTAAATGTGTAAGGACCAGATGTCCTTGTAATAATAACAGAAAAGAATCCATGAGGATGTTTTGCCAGTCTGGCCACAAATCGAATGTGCACAATTTGACCCCAAACAGAGTCGGGTGCTTCTTTAGCTTTCAGAGTCAGGTAATAAACTTTATTGTCATCTGAGGTATATACACGTATACGGCGAGACGAGACGGTGTGGCTCCAGATTTTACAGAATACAAAAGGACACAGAGTAAGCATATATGAATAAATGATATATAAAACTCTAAACGTGAAGTAAATAATGTGCAATTTGGTACAAGGATGATGCAAGGCAACTTTTAACATGCAAAAAAATTGTGCAAATGTTGTATCAGCAGTACTGGAATGTAAATGTGTGCTTTATATGTGCAGCAGCGGTTCAAATTGAATAAATATACCTTCAATCAATGAAAAATACATAAGCTCTGAGACAGTAAGGGCAATGTAGTATATGTTTTGTATGGAGCTCAAAAGTCATGAAAGCTTAGGATACATTTGGGAATCATGTACTGTGTTTCTATTGTGATGTATGTTAATAGGTGATTTCAAATACGATTGCTTATGTGATCTGACATTGTATGATCAAAACCAGTTGTTCATTTCTGTCAAAACATCATCTGCCTCACATCTAACCAGGTCATCAGACGCCCAGTCATGAAGTGTAGCCTTTACTAGGACTCCAATCACTGTAATCCTCACCAGGGTGCAGCCCCTAAAACTCATTGGGTTAATGCAGTTCTGCACACACACACATGCACCCATGCACATTCCGAATCTAATGGTGTATCAGACTCCCTGTACACTTGCTTATTGCAACTAGCCTGGATGCATTTCTACTTGGTACTCAAATGCATCTAGGTAGATGAAAATCTGATCACCCTGTGAGGATAGTAATAGAAACAATTGCACTATTACTTCTATTATTGTCTTTTTGAACTCTTTATTGTCTTTCTTTATTGTCTTGTCTTTATATATCTTCCTCTTGTTGCACTGAGCATGTTCCATGACTAAAGAATTTCCCTCGGGATAAAAAAAAGTTCTTTCTTTTCTTATCTGAGTAATTTGCAAATCAGTGCATATATGACAACCTGTTTTTTCCATTCTATACAAAAAGCACACTTTGGCACAATACTGTTCATTCCCTCGCACCAACAGATGACTTTGTGACTAGTCATGGTGGTCTGGTGGTTAGGGAGTTGTCTGTGTTCAAATCTCAGGACTGCTAGTGGCACCTCTGAGGTAACCTTGAGCAAGGTACCATCCCCACACACTGCTCCTCCTGTTGGTGGCAGCCCACTGCTGCACTTGCTGAAGGGGTTAAATGCAGAGAAATAATTTCACACTGTTCACACTGTGTGCTGTACTGTGTTCACACGTGACTATAACATGCCTCGTTACTATAAGAGGACTATTAGGAATAGTAATGCCATTTGTCATTGCTCTCATGAAACACTTGGGGTAGCATGCGATGTATTGGCTCTTCATCTGAAGCCGTGGGGTGCCCACATAAACATAACAGCAGGTGGAATTGTGAAGTACTGGGACCATTCTGTCAACCGTGAACACACTACAGCACACAAAATATCTTTCTCTGTATTTAACCCATTCACCAAGTGAAGCTGCCTTGCTCAGGGAAAACTCAGAGGAGCCACTAGCAGTCTTGGGATTCAAACACACTACTTTCTGATTGCAGGGCGAATGCCTAACCCCTCGGCCACCAGCTGCCATATAGGATGTCTGATAGAAATCAGGACTGTGTCGATCTGATATTCAGTACCAATATGAGCCAACATCACTGGATCGGAAAAACTAACATACACACTATATGGACTAAAGTATTGAGTCACACATGTTTTTCAGGTTTTGGGCTGCACTCCTTACTTCCAGTAAAGGACTTAATGCTTCAGCCGACCAAGACATTCTGGACAACACCATGCTTCCAACTTTGTGGACACAGTTTGGGGAAGAACCTTTTCTACTCCAGCATGACTGTGTCCCAGTGCACAAAGCAAGCTCCA
>JBBPDC010147520.1:0-22275 GCA_037974485.1 Hemigrammopetersius urotaenia
TTACATTTAAGGCATTTATCACACGCTTTTATCCAAAGCGACTTCCATTTCCTAACTACAGGGGGCAGTCTCTCCCTAGAGCAACTTGGGGTTAAGGGTCTTGTTTAGGGACACAGTGATGATGCTGAAGGTAGGATTCGAACCTATGACCTCTTGGTCCAGAGGCAAGTATCCTACCCACTAGGGTGGTTTTTATACAGCAGTGGTTTTTATACTTCTCCTCATTAAATAAGATGTGATTCAGTATCTCATGAAGCAGAATGAGGTGCTTGTGTATGACACTGGCATGGAATGGTTGTCATACTCATAGAAGTGTTGATTTAAAAATAAATTACAGAGGTCTCTTATTTTTGTGAAGCTGTATGTACTCTTTTATTCTTGTGAAACGTATATATGGTGTAGTATTACTCATCCTGTAAGTATACTTCCTATTTTTATGTCACACTCTAATGCAATGTATTTGACTTACATTCAGCTTGCACTGTAACTGCCTCCTGTGTGATAATCATACTTATGGTGAAATTCCCATCACTCCAGAAGGTTTACAGTGTCCACACTAGTTGTCAAATCTTTGTTTGTCTATTTACTCTCTCACAACTTGCACTCTATTCTTATAAACAGAGTAAAAAAATACCTTTGTGTATTATAATGGGCTAAAGAAACAGACTTTTCAAAGAGTGGTTCACCAAAAAGTGTATAACTACATCTTGTATCTTTACTACGCAGGGTGTGGAACCACAAGGATGCATTGTGTCTTCATGCAGGTTACACATAGACCTGAAGCAGATTAAGAAGCATTATGAAAATGATAACAATAGGGATAAAGTGGGTATTTTATTTCAACAGCATAAGCCAAGGTGATAACTGGATAACTGGGTCCTCCCTTAAATCACCTTCTAATGGTCTCAATTTGTCCCTGGCTTAGCTATCTGGTACTAGAACCACCTTTTGATATTGAACCTTCAGATTATGTGGTATTTTCTGTCACCTGAAAAATACTCACATTCACAATAATCTCAGCAAAAAAGTTCTTTAAAGACTCATAAGTGGGGAAAAGAGGCTTAAACCAGTGTTTAAAGGTCTATCTGGCTAACTGGAATGCATGACAGATGTGTGTTAAAACTAAATCTGCAAACTGGCACGTCATGAAGATCTAGAGTTTTTTTGTAAAAGCAAGAGTTGAACCAAACGAGATGAAACGATTTGGTGTTAAAGCGGTTCTTTGCCTGGTTATAGGCATCTTCCCTCTGATGGAGAAAATGCTATATATTCCATTGCAGAATCTTTTAAACATAGTACAGCATCAAAAGTGATGCTAGATAACAGAACCCTCCTATAATCTCCTTCTAATGGTTGAAAATTGTCCTTGGCATGGAATATCTGGTACTAGAAACAGAAAACAGAACCCTCAGATTACGTGATCTCTTAAACCTGAAAAAGACTCACATTCATATTCATCTAATTAAAAAAAAAATCTTTTTTTGATAGATTAAACCTAAAGAACACTTTTAACACCCATTGTTTAAGGGTATATCTGGCTAACTGGAATACGGGAAATGTGTGGTTGTTCAGGGTTACGACGAAAACCGCACCCTGGTAGATCTTCGTGAAAATGGTTCTTAACTATTGATTTAGAAAAGTGTTTCCAAATCTTGCTTTGGCATTAAAACACCTTGTTCTTCATATTACTGGTTTGCTCATCAACATATGCCCAAACCATTCATGAGGTTAGAATGGATGTATTTCAACAGAAAAATTGTACAATGCTCTGCATGAGGATTTGTGAAGGTTTCTTTTCTACCACTGCAGCATCATTTTTAACAAGATTTAATTTCAGCTTGGTTGTGAACAAGCATGGTTCCTTTGGCCCTCAATCAAATCTACTAGGTAGCAACGCCACTGTTGGTTTTGTGTATTTGGGTGTGGGTAAATGAATGTGTGTATCTGTGGCACTTGTGAGCTGTTGCTCATATGCTTTGCATATCATGAAAAACTCAGGCATCTGTTTTTTAATGCAAGCTCATTGTTTTCTGAAGCACAGTTTTGTTCTCCTTATTGATGACAAAATCAATAGAGTTTGGTCTTGTTTCTTCTTCATCTTTGTGAATGATGAGCAAATTCAATATCACAATATTTTCCGAATATATCGCAGTATCACATTATATCAAGAATCCCTAAAATATTCTCAGTGGATGGTTCTTTAGGAAACCACCAAATAGACGTGTGAGTATAAAGAACCCTTTTTCTTATCTTTAGATCTCTATGGTTTAACCTTTAAAAGTTCTCATTTTCAGTCATAGTTATTTAGGGAACCTGGTTGTTCTATGGCAATACTCATAAAAAGGACTTTGAGGTGGCTTTGTTTTAGAGTACTGCTAAATCTTTATGGTACCAAAAAAGGATATTTTTAATGCTATACACATTCAACCTTTTAAAAAAACCTTTTTATATTTAAAAATATTGTATAAAGAATCATTTAATTCATTTATTTTCTAGTTTGTATTAGAAGAATAATTTATCCAGGCACAGAACCACCTCTGCACTCAAATTGCTCTTTTCATGGTTTTATGCAGAACCACTGTCTTAATACAAATAAACCTTGTATACTCACAAAATCATTCTTAAAAACAGTGGTTCTATTAAGGTTCTTTAGTAAAACCAATAGTTCAAAACAGCACAGAATAAGAAGAACCAACTGAATGTTAAAGTGTTTTTTTGGCTGGCTACAGAAATTTTCCCTATTATGGAGAAATATTTGTTATATAATTCATTGCTAAATCTTTATTTAAAAATGTTATCATCAAAAAGGAGTACCACATACCACAAAGACTCATTTTGGTACTATATAGATTTCTTCTTGTTCTGAGAGGGCAGCTTCTCTCAAAATTACGGCAAGGCAAATCTTACACGTAACCAGACAAAAAACACATTCCCAGTAAGAATTTCATAGTTTATGTAGTTTTTATGTATTCTGAACTGTTCTTTCTCACTGAAACCATGCAATTTACACACATACAATGTTACTGTAACTGTCTGGTCCTGAAATGAATAAAGTGCGAAAATAGAGGGTCGATGCTATTTTGTTAAACAGCATGTTATAATTGACATCTACCATCATATATCATTTATCTAACAATATAACAAAAACTAATATTGAATACCAATATAGACAATACATCACCCAACACTATTTCATTTATATGCTCAGTCTTCACCCTGGCAACAGCAAACTGTATTTATTATGGTTGCAGCTACACAGTGGAGTTCTAGGATTGCTCACTTGCTGCTCTCCGAGGTGCTGAAACCGATTCCTCACAGGCTTTAGGGCTGTATTTTCCGGTTCTGCCGCTACCGTCCACCTGCTCTGCACATTTTACTCTTCATCTTCCTCCTACCCATCTATTTCAACTCCATGGAGGATCCGGTAATGAGGGGGTGAATTGATTCAAGTGTGTTTGTGCAGACTACAGTGTGCAGGACAGGCTACATTATTGCACCACATTATGGTGCAATATGTTATAGTGGAAATCATTCATGAACACTGACTCAAGTAGATATATAAAATAAAAATGAGTCGGCAACAATTCGAAAAAGTGGAGACATTTAAATTCGTAAATGCTTGTGTATACGACAACATTTTTTAAAAACCTTTATTATGATGCGTCAGAGGAGGCAAAAGAATAAAAAGCGCATGACGGGACAGGTTAACATAGTAATAGGGCAAGAAAATTGGGTTTTGAGCTGTCTCAGCATTTAAAACTGCTCAGTTAAATGTTAAGGATTACACTCCACATGCATATCCTACTTATAGATGCAATAATGTAGGGTATTCCCAATTCACACCCAGTCATTTACCCGACCAGGAACATTTTATAGCTCTTCAGCTCATCAGCTTATTACCAAACAAGGATAAAACTGGGAGGACAGCACTAAAACATGCAGCACTGGATGTTTAATATAATAATGCAGTGTTTGCAGTTTATGAATGAGCTGATGGTTTGAGGATGATCAGGCGCACTGGATCCATAAGAAATACTAAAATGTACACAACGGGGGGGAGTTTAAAGCAGATTTCAGAATGTGTGCTGTACCACCTTGGAAATTACTGATCTGTCTGTTTTCACACACAGAATTAAAAACAGTGCTGGATTGTAACCCACTGACGTCAGCTGCCATGATTCCTGCAGTGTGCGTTAACCGTCTGCACCTCATTTTCACCCATCAGTGTCAAAACTGAGCATGCACAGTCTGCACAGAGGGACAAACTGCACAATCTCCACCTCCTTCCCTTTCACCTGGATAATGTGATTAGAGCTAAACCATACCAGAGCCGCTGCTCACTGCTTCCTGAGCTACCTGGCCAGCATGTGTGCGCGCACACACACACAAATACACACTTTCCACCAAAGAATGATCTCCGCATTTTATTCTCCTAAAGTCATACACCTCATCATCCGTACTGTCTCTTTGCAGTCGCAATGACACTGCTGTGCATGTGGGAGCGAGAGTGTGTGTTCTGCTGCAGCTCTCACATCGCACGTGTCGAACCAAGCACCACACACAGCCCTTTACACACAGCAAGGGCATTCAGCCCTGCCTCCAGAACGACTGCAATGTCACACGGCGTGCAGAAACAGAACGGACGTTTGTGTATGATGGTGTGCTGTGTTTGTATGCATGCATGTGTGTGCATTATTGTCTTCGTGCTTGAGCATGCAAATGTGTGTGCATGTGCATGTGTATATATATGCATGTGAGTGCATATGTATACATACATGCATATACGCAGAAATATATGCGCATGCATATATATATATATATACTCACATAAACACTCACATAAAATTCATGCACATACGTACATACATACATGTGGATGTATATGTGGGTATGCAAATATATAAGAATATATGGTATGTGTGTGTTCTGTTCAAGCATTTGCATACGTTTTGTGTGTATATATATACATATGCATACATGCATACAGACACACACACATACGTGCGGGCATCTCGGGATTGAATGCCAGTATGCTCGCGCGTGCGCGCGTATGTATATACGTATGCGCGTGTTTTTGCAGACCCACTGCATGCGTGGGTGCGTGCGTGCGCGCGTGCATGACAACAATAATAAAAGAGAGAGACCACTCCATACAACAATGGACAAAAAAGGAGCATAAACAAACAATGCACCAAAAAATAACTTAAAGACAGCCCATACCACTTGTGCCCACCCCTACACACGCCCCACACCCAAACTCCCCTCCCCACAACACACACCTGAAGTCGCTGTAAGGGTGGATGATCCAGTAGCCCGCGGTCTGCACGCGCTCTTGCTCCTTCTCCACGGCCTTCTGGGAGCCGAACATGCGCAAGGAGAACTTGTTGACTCCAGGCTGCAACATGGCCCCGATCTGGCGCTGCATGAAGCCGTGTGCCCGGCCCGCGGGGTCCGCGTCCTCGAGCCCCAGCATGGTCTCTTCCCGGTCCGCCTTCAGTCCACCGGCCGCCACCGAGTTGCCGTGCTCCTTGCTGGCCGCAGCGTTGGCGTTAATCCCACCTCCTCCTCCACTGCTGCTGCTGTTCTTCTTCAGCAGAGCCGAGTCCTGCCGCTGAAACACGCTGTTCCTGCCGTCCGCCTCCACCTTCTCATCTTTGCTGCTGGAGAACGAGTTGGACTTCATCATGCCCTCCTCCATGTGCCCATATGCTCTGGTGTGTGGACACGAAGGCCAAGCAGCAGCGCGCGCTTACCATTGGCCTCCACGCGCCGCCGCTGCTGCTGGTGGTGCTCCTGGAGCTCCTGGAGCCTCTGCAGAGCAGTGAAGGTGCGCTCCCTCACTCAGGAGGAGCAGGACGGAGGATATGGGAGGAGGAGGAGGGAGGGAGGGAGGGAGGAGGAGGGGGAGGAGGGAGGGTAGTGACACCTAGCGGAGGGATTTTTTCAACAGCACTTCGTTTTTCTTCTCTCCGGGCTTTCTCCACCTCCTGTTCTCTCTCATCCAGCATCCTCTCTCCACTGCTGCACCGCACTGCACCGTCCCAACGTTTATAACACAGTACGTTTCACAGCACACATAATCATTGTTTAGTTATGATTATGACAACTGTGATAATTATATACATTGTTTCCCGGCTTGTTCTTTGGTCCTTTGGTCATGCAGTTTCTGTATTTCTTTTCATCTTTGATTAACTTGATTTATTTTTTCTTAAAACTTACCTTTAAAAGCGGTAAATTTAACCACTTTACATTTATTGCATACTTTATACTTTTATGCTCGTTTTACCTGTGCACCATTGTGTATAATAAGCCTGTAGTATCAATCAATTTGAAGCCTGCATACTTTGAAGATGAATTGCAGTCTAAATAAATGGATAGATGTATAAAAAGAAAGAGAAACCCATTAAAAACATTAATTTATTGTTTTACTGTTTTTCTTGAAGGCTTGAATGCAATTTTCACAAACGGAAAACCAATACAATACATTTTTGGAAAATCAAAGTGCAAAACCAATAAAATAATTGCAGTACTTTTCACATTGGTCAAACAGGGCAAAGCCAGTCAATTACAGTCAAACGCTGTGAATAATGAATAAAGCCCATTTACCAGTGCTTTAAGACTTGTTCAATCATACATAGAATGCAGAAGAAATGATGGTATAGTACAGAAAATCTATACTACAGATATGAGAATATATAAATACAATAATAAAATTACAAGGGCAAAATATTAATTGCCCTATGGCACATTCTGTCTCTCATCACTGCCAGGCCACATCATATGTCTACATCACATCTGATGTCTTAATTTCCCTTGCAAATATGGATTAAAAAAATTGCATGCCACACCCACACCCAAGAAGGTGTGATATGCTCACAGTCAGCAGTCATTGCCTCCAGTAAAGAAATCTGATTATGGGACAAGCAATCAT
The DNA here is from genome assembly GCA_037974485.1 of Hemigrammopetersius urotaenia. Lineage (NCBI taxonomy): Eukaryota > Metazoa > Chordata > Actinopteri > Characiformes > Alestidae > Hemigrammopetersius > Hemigrammopetersius urotaenia. Next base: position 6,932 of record JBBPDC010147520.1, read on the forward strand.
ACACCTTCCACCTAAAAGCAGAGACGAATTCCTCAGCTGGGTTGAGGAATATTGAATAAGGTGTCAAGGACACCATCATTTGTTGATGGGTTTCAACCCATTCCCTCTGTGAACGGAAGGGTTCCCATGGCTGCTGCATTGTGAAAGCCCCATGTTCAGCAATAGCAGCAGCACTTATTGTGATGTTGCCACAAACTGGGCTGACACATGCGCTGAGGCCCTCTGAATTTTGAGGTTCCTATTATGTCAAATACTTTGTTCAAGTCAAATCCTGCCTCGTTCACATACATTTTCTCATTGGCCTCCAACTCTCTGTAAAATAAAAAAAGAGTTCACTTTAGAAATTTTGAAATAACGTGGCTCAGAAAAAGACAAAATCTCTTTTTGCATTATTTTCTCTCACGAATTCGTCATCTGCTGCTTGGCCCTCTTGTGCCAAAATGTGACAATACTCTGACAAAACAAAGGTGAAGTAGCAATTGTTGTACAGATGTTACATATTGTTTTATTTACTATAAACTGCAGAAATGTGATGTTGAATGTGATTCCAAAATACAGTAATCATGGGATCAGATACAAGTTATCATTCACTGAGAATGAGATTCCAGGTTGATCAGGACAGTGGGTTGGTGAGGAAAACCATGGAACAACTTGGAAACTGTGGCAGAAAGGAACTGTGGCAGAACTTCAGCCCATCATGGACATTGCTGATCACCCACTCCACAGTGTTATGGTCAAACAGAAAAGTACTTTCAGTCTCAGACTCTTCAGCTTAAAGTGTTCCACTGAAAACCACAAGAAATACTTCCATCAGACTCTACAACTCCTCCCCCTGTCACACACCCCCACAATAACCTGTGCAATAACCTGCTGCTGCTCACATGTGAAATTTCTCATGATAGTCATTATCATAATACGTGATTTATTATGTGAAATGGCCTTATCTTATCACTAGTGAGGTCATGACTCATGCCACTTATTTCATTGCTTATGAGCAATAGTACGACATCACTTTATGTCACTATTACATGTAATAACAGACTTGTTACAGAGACTCCAAGCCACTATTTGTGTTATTAGTAGCTACTCCAGGAGTAATTTGATTTATCCACAGTATTTATGTCCACTTCACTTTCTGAACACATCATTTTGTGTGTATATAGCAAAATGTATTTAGTACAAAGTATTTTTTGAGTATTTCTGTGGAGTTTTATTAGACTTTCTATAATATTTTACATCATTTTAGTCTCTGTGTGACTGTTCAGTTCGTAACTTATGTTCACAACATAAGCAATTTCCGCTGCTATCAATAAAGTTGTTCTGATTCTGATTTTGATTCCAGTTTAGACTGTGTTACCTGAGGCTGCACTTGCCAACCAGCTTCAGGGAAGTTTAGGTCATGGTTGATAACATGAGCCACAGTTGTTGACCTTAATTTACTGGATATCCTCAGGTTCCTATTCACTTCTCTCCCTCTTTTCCTCTGTGTGCTCCTCTCTCCCTTGGCTTAGCACATCCTCACACACTGGGAAGGTTATACTGAAATTATTGCTGTACGATGACCTGGACCTGTGATACAAGACTGAGAACACATTTCCCTGTGTGTTTCAACTGGACCTCTTCTGAAAACAGGCATTGACATTTGTTTTCTGAATAGAAATATTTCCTCCTAACACTGTGTTACTAAACCTTTCATACGTTTTCATACTGAAAACATTTAAAGTGATTTGATTGAAAGCACCAAATCAAGGCGGGACATTAATACAGTAACCGAACTTATAAGACTTACAAAACGAAAATATGTGTTTACATTCTGTTAACTGTTTTAGTCACTAGTATGTTAAGCCAAAATTCAGTGTAGACAGACAGATAGAAAGATAGACAGACAATCAGGCATACAGAAAAACATTTTTTTCTCAAATGGATAAAAAGCCAAGCCACCATAAAGCAATGCAATCTTATTCCCCATCATTTTGGTCCATTTGTGTTTCTGCACTTACGATATGTTCACACAGTGTGTTTAGTTCAAAATTGCAGGTTTTTTATTCAGAAAAAAATTCTGTCTTGACTTTGGAGGCTATGCTCTGCCCGAGAGCGCAAAGAAAGCAGCTGGAATAGCCCTTATTTTGGAGGAGAATTGATTAGTGAAGTAGGTTGTAGCCCTGCCAGAGGAGCTCCTGATCACATGGCACATGGGGGAGATGCTGGGCAGCTGTGTGCCAATGGTAGGCAAAAAGACAGAGTACGATTACCCACTGATGAAATCCACTCCAGCCCACCTGCTCCCCATAGCCAGACCTGTATGTGTGTGTTTGTGTGTGTGTGTTATTTAGGAATACAGGGAATTCAACATCACTTCCCAAATTAGCTGGTCAGAACTCTCACTATGCTCCGTTTAACTGCCTAATTTCGACAGACCACTGAAGAGATACACCTAGACATAAAAAAGACTTTCCATAAAAAGCTGACAGTGTGAAGAACACACGAGATTTTACCAGAGAGGAACCCAGCCTTCAAAAAAAGCCAAAATTTTTACATACCACTTTGATTTCGGAAAAGTTTATTGATCCCGGAGGAAATTTACTATAATCTTGTTGGTGTTTAATCTCAGAAAGTACTACAGCGTTTTGGTTGAAAACAACGGGTTTAAATTCTTCAAACAGCAACTGAAAATCATCTAAACAGAATATTTTTCTCCATGATATCTAGGTACACGCAGTTCTCGCATTGGGTAGTTCTATTATGTCAGGTTAATGATTAGCATAATTAGATTTTTTTTTTCAATGCAGTTGGAAGAGGGAACTGGTTTCTAGGCCTTTCAGAAGTTCTAGATGTGTCACTCACTGTGAATTCTAGAGACAGCCTGATCAGTGGGTTTCTGACTAATGGTAGCACTCTATACTTTGTTAATATGTCAATTACAAGCTTCAGATAAAACAAAGAAATTCATTTACAAACTTTAGATGCCTGTTTTTAATCTAAACACCCCACAATTTACTAGCAGAACACTGTGGGGCATAAAAAGTCCCTTATCTTCCCCCATCAGTCAATTAGCCAAGACACGTTTTGCAACTGTAGTTTGCATATTTAGCTTTGTTCCAGAGCCATGAAAAATTTAATTGACAAGAATTTATTTGTGCATTGCATGACTAAAACAGTAGCAGCTTGTTGTTTGTTGTTTGTATTTTGAGTATGTAAACACTATATTTAAAATCATACCATTTATTCCTCCAGTCCATCTACAGAAGCAAAACTGCAAACACCTTCTCATTTTATATTTATTGTTTTTAATGTCATCGCAAACCCCACATTTTTAAATATATCCACCTATACAGACCAGAGCACTTTAGCTCCATCCATTCACACTGAAGTTATAAGAAGCATTTCAGACTGAATAGAGTGAGGCACAACATAAGGCCAACCAGAACTGAGGACATTTGTATGTTTAAAAGGTACAGAGAGAAAAAGCATAGAAAGAAATTGGAAAATCAGTTGGAAAGTCAAGTTAGAAAGAACTAGTCTTGGAACATAAATCCAAACAGAGGTCATAATTGGACCTCAATGAAATAAATAAAGTACATGTAAAATGTAGGACAGGGACCTTTATTTGCTCTTTATTCTGTAGTTACACTGGACACTGCTCCAAAATCACCAGCAGTGCCCTACACACTCAAGACTTCATATTAGATCCAATAGCAGCCAGTTCTGAGTCATTATATAAGCCTCTCTGCCATAAATGAAGCAGACGTCCTTTTATTTCCATCTTTCTTTGTTTATTTATTTGTGGATTTTTTTAGCTTCAGTTAGGAGTTTGGGCTGGATTAGTTGGCATGCCAACTGTTCCCCGACGCAGCACGCCAGAACACTTGTGTAACCTCGGTTTCAGTAGGGGGAATGTTGCATAAGTCATGAACACAAGGTAGTGGCGTGCTGGAGATTATTTTTTATTTTTTTTTCCCGTGGCATCACGTGTGAGGGAAACAGAGGCCCCGCCATATGCAAGAGTTTTGGAAGGACAAGGCAGCAGCAGATGAGCATGTTCAATGCTCTGTAGCTCTAGGGCTGCGTTCTTTCACATGGACATGAATGATGCAACTCAGAGTATAACACTGACATTAAACTCGTTAACACCAACACTGTGACTCATCATCTAGGAGCCGTAAAGGTTTTGAGTATTCGGAAACAGTATTAGCGAATTGTTTTCTATTTAAAATAATAAAATCTTGATATTTTGATAGTTGTGTTATATAATAATCTTATTTTTCATCAATAATCCTTAACAAAACAGTTAAGGATTATTGTGAGATCTTTACCAAGCTTTTTATTGCAGCATTACTGTAGAAGCATTCAGTTAAAGCCATTAAGTGGTGGTGGACCTATAAATCACATCCAAATCACAAATGTTTATGTTCATCAGCAGCAGCCACCCCGGGGGTCAAACCCACATGGTTGAGCCACCCAGGCAGCCCTGCAAAGTAGAACGGAGGCTCTATCTGACAACTAAATGAAAAGAAAAAAAATCTGAATAAAGATAGGAAAACTGCAAGAACAAAAATTATTAGTAGGATAAGACAAAACAAGGAAGAAAAGGTGAGGCAAATTCTCAGTGAAATAGGTGGGAGAAGAAAAAATAGAAATACATTTGATGCTGAATGAAAAGCTATGGAAAGGTGAGCGAGGAAGCAAGGGAGTGGGAGGGGAATGGAGAGCAGAATGAGAGAGAACTAAACTAAAGGAAGGGAAACACGAAAGGCAGGAATACTACAGGGAATGTGAACTACGTGCAAGGTGGCTCATGGCTGAGTATTAGTATTAGGTACAAGTGAAGTATAATTAGGTTAATTTCTGTAGCATGCAGTCAAACTGAAAAATTTCCTTTGCGTTAAGTGCGTGTCTGTTGCAGACACGGTGTGGTTTTGTTTTCCAAACTAGAAGCATTTTGATGTCTTTCTATTTCCTTCCTCTGCCTCTTCCTCTGTATTACAATAATTGCTGCTTTTTACTACTTTCTAAAAAGTATGAAGCTGTGCATTTCCATTCTCATTAACAATTAAAAAAAAAAAATTATGTTCTGTGTAATTAGTTTCCTTCAATTCACTTCAGACTTCTATAAAAGAATGCTCTTGTGGGCAGAGAATTTACATGTGAAATCCACCAGAGTGGTTTTATTATAATGTGCTTGAAACGGAACATACGGAGTGAGGTCATGCAGCTCATTCCGCACACAACTGGAGCGAAAATCAAGTCGTCTTTTCTGGATGACTCAGCCAGAACTCATAGAAAACAGCTATTAGGTTACAATGGTGAGTCTCTGCTTTCACTCAATATATCATTCCAACATAAAATATTACATTCCCCTCTTATGCCAGCCTTGCCTTATGCCACAAATAGAAGCAACCACAGGACTGGAGTGTCCTGTTTCAGATTCGCTGCCACTTCCTGCAATAGTCATATAGCTCATCTTAAAGACGCGGAGGGTTCCTATATGAAACAGCAATGTGGAACTAATTTGGATACTAGGATCCCAGAATTCATATCACAACAAAAACGTCTGACTGCAAGATTCACCTTATTGTCACACATTGTGTGAAATATTGGCCTTCATATATATATATACTACAAGTTTGTTATCCAGTGGTGCTATAGACATCTGTGGCCAAGAGTCAAAGAGAGAACATCTGGCTTCCCTCTATCTGGGGGGGTACAATGGGACTCTCATTCTCCCCAACACTCTGCAGGATGCTTGCCGGTGCAGGTGTCTGTTTAGTGATGAATTGGCAGTTAACATTTAACATTAACATTGGGGGAAAAAATCTGTACAAATAACCTCTTATTCTTAGAAAAGTTGTACTAAAATGGCAATAGCGATGTACCCCTCATGTCATGAGGTATGATTTCATAAAAACAACTGCTGAATACCCATTCTAGCAATGGTACACCCAGTTTAATCTGTGAAGCGAGAGATTATGCATTGTAACATACTTTTATTAATCATTTCACTCTGTTGCATAACTGTGCTAACATATATGGTCTCAAGAAGAAAGGATTCTTCAATTCCAGGCATTTGGGAAAGCTTTGGAATTCCACTAAGTGATGTTTGAGTTTGCCTTGACGTGCACAAACACAAGATATTCTGTGGTAACTCAAGACAACCTGCCTGAAAACTGTATTTTTCCAAATCAGTTCACAGCAATGTGATAAAATGACCTACCTTTGTAAGGTCTGTATAGACTGTTCGTAGTATAAACAAAAGCAGAAACATTTCACTTTGACTGTCATGCTGCATTGCCTTTGGGCAGCAGCAACCACACATGCACGTGGGACAGATTTTGCTGCTTCCAGCAAAATCTGCCTCTAGAATTGTGTACAAAATACACTCCAGTGACATTTGAAGCTTGAAAACTCAGCACTGTCAAAACAAAGGCATTGTAGAAGGTATTTTTACTCACTATAATCAAGACATCATTATTTTCCTGATAATTAATCTACCTTGTTAACACATGAGCCCTCTGGACCTTATGCAGGTAAATATAACACCTTGTACAGATTCCTAAATCTGCATGTCTGCAAGGGTCTATAAGCAAGAAAATTCAAGTAAATATATTCAATGAAAATAAATAAATCTTAATTAATAAAACATTTTATTTGACCAGGAGCACCTGCAGTTTCTCCGGGCCCTTTGTGTATTCTGTATTTACAAATGTAGTTCTAAAGTAGCCTATTAATTTTATTCAGCAATATTGCTGAATAAATCTCTAAAGAATCATATTTAAATCGAATCATGCTACACTAATGTTTTTTTTAATGTCAATTATATTCTAGTATAAACATCCTGGTCCATTGTTTTATTACACAACTTCCACAACCATGTTACTAGGTCTTCTGGAGATGTTCATGTATTCAGGATATATTTTAAGAGAAAATTTCAGAATATAACAAAAATAGGTCACTTGAACTATGGTGGAACTTGAGATTTCATGATGCACGGAATCTTTTCCTGAGGGATCTGAGATTTACACCCCTAGGTGAAACGAAAGCACAGAGGAACTGCTATGGAAATGTCTGCAGCTGTGAATCTGACCTGGTGGGACGAGATTCAAGTGGATTTGGAGGGCTGAGGAGGAAAAGCGCCGCGGGCCGAGGAGAGTCATTATCCTACAGAAACACATCAGCAACGGACGTCAGGTTCAGGTAGAGAGAGAATCCGCTGAAGAGAGGCCAGACTGACAGGAAGAAAAAAGAGGCCTCTAGATATGAGGACAGAGAAAAAGAGAGAGAGAGAGAGAGAGAGAGAGAGAGAGAGAGAGAGAGAGAGAGAGAGAGAGAGAGAGAGAGAGAGAGAAAGCGAGAGAGTCTGACATGTAGAAAACAGAGAACATGACAGAAATGCGGAAATATAGAAAAATGAAGAAAAAAGAGACAAAAAGAAGAGAAGGAGATAACAAGACAGGAAACAGGAACATTTTGGAACAGAAGAAGGTGACAAAACAATAGGAAATAGAGGTACAATGTGTGAAAAGAATAGAGAGAGGGGGAGGGGGAGAGAGCAAGAGAGAGAGTGTGAGAGAGAACAATGATGTGTAGAAATATGTAAAACAGATAGGCAAGGAGAACGACATGAGAGGAAAGAAAATAGAAAGAGAAGAGATGAATGAAAAAAGGAGATGGGAAAAGGGAGAGGGAGAGAAAGAAGTTGATAGACAGATAGAGACAGAAAGAAAAATGTGCCAGGGTGGTGAGGTGGAGGGGAAAAGATAGGATAAGAAAAGTGAGGTGGATGGAATGAAAATGTGCAGAGAAAGAAAAAAGTATGAGAGGAAGAGAGATAAAAATAAAGATGTGAAAAGAAGGAAGCAATGAATAGTGAGAGAGAGAGAGAAAGAAAATAAAACACAAGGAGAAGAAAATGAGAAAAGAAGGAGATGAAATAAAAGAAGACAATGGATAGATGGATCGGTAAACACTTGAGCAAAATGTTCAGAGATAGAGATCAGGTTTCTAAAGCAGCAGTAATAGAGCAGGTGTGATTAGCCCATTCACACTCATTCATGTCCTTGTTTTTGACTGCTTTCCCTGCTTTACTCAGAGCTGCTAATCCTGAGGATTTGCTGCAGTATTTTTAGTCTCCTGTCCTGGGCCTGATCTCCTCATGGACTGAGCTATGCACCACTAAGCCAGAGCCAGAGTGTTGTGTGTTTTAGGCTTTTTTGTTTGTCATTAACAGACATTATTGATGGAGTGTTGCAACAGCGGAAACAAGATACCATTACCCTGATTCTGTCCAGTCATACCACCCAGTCAACAGAAATAGAGGACAGCATATTTTCCCAGCACATGACCATTAGTATAAGGTCTCACTCCCTGCACTCGCAAAAAAGTGTGACTGGGTATAAAGTCAGAAAATGGAGAAAGACTCCAAAAAAACTCCAGTTGTGGAGAAAACTCCACAACTAGAAGAAAGGACAACATAAATATTTTAATTTTACTTGAATATAAATGTATAACAGTAGGTTATGAGATAGAACCTCTATGGATTTTGACCAGTTTATCCAGCACATTTAGCAGATGCTCAATCAAATGTTTTATGTTTCTCAGTGTTTGCAGTATGGCAAGACACATTATCCCTCTAAAAGAATCATGTGTCACTGTAACCATGAAGGGGTGTACTTGGTCTGCTGCAGTGTTTAATTCATGCAGAACTCAAGGTTTCCAGCAGATCATTACCCAGAGCATCACACTGCCTCTGTCAGAGTTCTTAGTTCATTCTGGTGCTATATCTTTCCCAGATAAGCACCACACTCCATCCACGTGATCTAAAAGAAAAAGACCCTCTCTTCAATTGCTCCACCGTCCTGGACCGGTGCCCCTATGGTCACTGTAGGGGTCACCATTCAGCACTCTGACCGGTCTGCAGCCATACACCAAGCTGGGAGGTTTTTGACACCTAAATGTCATAGCCAGAATGAACATTTTCAGACATTTGTGCTACCGAAAGTCATCAAGTACCACAATTCTCCATGTATTTGCTGGCCAACTGCATCTGGGAAAAATCTTGCTGATATACCACCTTAACTGACTACTTATTGTCTTTATTTTTGTTTTCTGACTGTGTAACACAGAAATACATTTATGTTCATGATTCTGTATAAAATATAAACAGCCTGGCCTTGTATATACAATTTTGTGTCTTTTTACAGAACTGTTTGTTTTTTTTCTTTTTTCCTTTACCTAACAGGTCAGCAAAAAGAATGAGAGAGAAAATCACATATCCTGCTGCTTGCTCTCTCTCTCACTGAGAGACATCAAGCAAATAACAAAGACTTTCCCCCCTTTGTTTTTATGGCTATTGCTGGCGCTGAGCTGAGTGTTGCAATGTGAATGAGGGGTGAGGTGAACAGGCATTAAGGAGGGCTGCCCCGAAATGAGAAACAGAATAAATACCAGTGCCATTCAGTTCTCTCAGAGAGCTTTGGGACTGTTCTAGCAATAATGTTTTGCCATTGCTCTGTGTTGTGAATGCTCATCTAAACTATCTATCCTGAAGGCATGACTGCATGATTACAGAGACAGATAAACAAGGGCTAGGGAAAGCAAGAGGCAAGCATATTTGCCTGTATATGCCAATATGGATGTGGCCAGAAAGACAAATACAGCAGTAGGTTATTCTAAATCAGAGTTTAACTGAATTGCTATCCTGTGCACTAGAAATGCAGTTCAGTAGCAGACTGTGTTGTTCTAGACAGCAACTCTGTTGTGTGCTTGTACTGTTGAGGTGTCAGGTTAGTTTCACTGCAACTAGTCAAACAACACTAACCTGGTGTCAGAGGGGCCTGCGGTAAATATGTGACAAGTAGTGGCTTCCACTCTCCTAAAACTTTAAAAGGAGTTACAGTCTGCTACAGGTGTTCTGTTTGCGCCTTCAGATAGGAATCCTTTCTTCCAATTGTACTCGGCTAAGTATCCTTTCTTCCTTTTCTCTCTTCAAGGAGCACCTTGGTGAATAACTATGCCTCTGGTTTCTGCTTGTTTATTTTTCAAAATAAGCTTTTCTTTGACTGCTGTTGCTTAGGTGTATTTAGCATGTAGTAACTTGGTTGAATTGTGGACAATGACGTATGTCGTTTTGGTTAAGAGAGCGTCAGCATAATGCGGTAAATGTAACATCAACAAGGAACGCAGTTAAAGGGGACATATTAAGCAAAACTCATTTACAATTTATAATAGGACTATGGGCTACAAAACATGTTCATTAAGTTATTTGCACAAAATCACTTGCGCATAACGATATCACCAGCTTTATTATTGACAGTTTCAGTGTCAATAGTTTCAAAACGAACCATTTCAGGGCTCTGTCCCTTTCATGCAAATAAGCTGTTGCTGGCCACACCCCACACATCCCAGGCTTATGAAGCAAAATGAAATGAACAAACTAGTTCATACTTAACTGCGATAGAAACACAAAAGTCATTATTTTACTTCATCTGCTGACTTGTCATGGACAATAGGTACAGGTTCCCCATGATGACCTTAAATACTTAAGATGGAACTTTTTAAGGTGTAACAAAACCAATTGATTCTGGGACATGGCCATCGAAAATGAAATGGAGCCACGCATTTCTTCGGTTTTCTTTGTCTGGGAGAAAGTGCAGGTATTTGTGCTGTTCTTTGCAGTAAACAACAACACTTCATGAGGGACTCGCCTCTGCCTGTAGACAGAACACTCGGCTTCTCCGTTCTCTAACACTAGCAGACAACATGGAGGATCTTCAGCTAATCTAGTGGGTGGGGTCTCAACAGATGAGGGGCGGTTCTATGCAAATTAGCCCACTGGGCCCTCTGTCCAAAGGGCTCATTTTGAAAGCATCTGAAACTGTGGAGAATAAAGCTGGTGAATCTCTTTATCCGAGAGTGATTTTGTGCAAAGAACTCAATGAACATGTTTTGTAGCCCATAGACCTTTTATAACTAAAGTGAATTTTGCATAATATGTCCCCTTTAATGTCTAGAATACTTCAAATTTCACTTTAAATTATACTTGCTGCAGATTTGTTTCAAATGCTGCTATATCTGCTGTTACTTTCAGGTCATGCTTTCAGTTTCAGTTTTTGGACCTGCTGAAAAATAACCGCTGTAAACTAAACTACTGTAAACTAAACACACACTGGGTTATTCAGATCATTTACTGATGTTTTTCATGTTTAACATGAGAAAAATTATTTGGATATGTGACAGTATTTTATAGTTTTCTGCCATGCCGTAATTTCTGTGAGGCTGTAAAGGAAAGTCAACTGCTGACAATTTTAGTTAATTTTATCCACACAGATTGATTTGGATAACCTAAAGGTCTTTATTATTTTTGCATTTAGCCTCTTCTTCATCTTAAAACACAAAAACTAGGTATTAAAGTCATGCCTTCAATGCATGGCATGTTCTAGTAAGTGCGGAACATACACAATCAATGTTTTTTGAGTTTGTTTTAGCTTCTATGTCAAATGGATGAATTCCATATGTTTGTTGTACAGACAGATTTTTCACTTGATAATAAAGAGAAAATTCAGATTTTGTTCTCCAAGTACTGCAGATTCCACAACTTTTTCCATCCAAGCCTCTAGCCACAGGACCACTCTACACTGTGAGAGTCCTTCATTTGCCCGTTCACCCAATCTGGCCAAAAGTAAATTTCAGCACTGGCAATCAAGGCACTTTTTGTTTCGGAGCAGATTTTACTGGCCCGAAGGGGAGGAACATGCAGTCGAGCATAAAAAATGACAGTGCCCCTCTGACAGGCATGGAGGAAGGCCTCAGACATGATGGCAATAAGAGATGCATGGCAAGCCATGAGGACAATGAGAGATGCAGCAAACGGCCATAGAATCTGTTGCAATCGTACTTAATGTTCACCAGCTAAAATAGAAAGCAATATTTCATGGTTTAGTGAATGTGATTTAAACTTGGGGACTGAAGAGGTGTTGGGGTGCTTAAATGTGAAACATAAAAAAGACATTCATACAAAAAGTAATTCACTGACCTGCCTTGGATTAAATGTATAAAATATGACGCAATTTTGTCTTTCTGTTGACTTTTGTTACTCTTGACTTGCTCATCAGAGGAACTTCATTCACACACACACATTTATTTCACATTTATTTCATTTTGTAAAGCTGCTTTGTGACAATGACCATTGTTAAAAGCGCTATATAAATAAAATTGAATTGAATTGAATTGAATTTTGTCTTTCTGTTGACTTACTTTCGGCACTTACTTTTGGTGTCCGTGTTCATTTGTTGTTGTTGTTGCTGTTGTTGATCCTATCTACTCTATGTCATAGCTTGGTCCCCTTGTTAACTTTTTCACCTGTATTTGGTTTTGTCTCCTCCCCTCCAATGGTGTTCACAATATATAGTTAGTATATACATCCTTGTGTTTCAGTCTGCGTATGTGGATTGTCTGTTAACCTTTCTGTGAGCATTGTAGTTGTCATTTGTTGTCATTCTTTGAGCAAGTCTTTCTTTCAAGTCTTAAAGTCATTTATTCATCTACTTCTGCATCACTGGCAGCAAATAATTCTTAATAAGAACTGATGCACTTTTGAATCAAGTAAATTTAATGCATCACTTAGTTCTTGAATAACAACAAGGTTTTAGGCAAATGAATGACGATTTGGGGCTGTTGTGTGCTTTACGTGGTCAGACTGCTCATCAAATGCTCGAAATCAGAAAAGAACTGCAGTTTTTTACTCCATCAGTCTCCTTCTGCTGACAGTATATACAGTAACCCCCCCCCCCCCTTTTCATGGGGGTTACATTCCAAGAGCACCCACGTATAGTTAAAAAACACGTTGGGATGTGGTAAAAAAATGCCTAAAATGCCCATTTTTATAGTGTAAATCCTAAATATGCCCCCAAATATAGTAAAGGTAAACCCGTATCCGTACTGTACAGTTTACACTGAACTCCTGAAGCGCTAGAATGCAAATACCGATGTTACCGCTGTACAGACAGCACATGCATGGGCACCTTTTTAGTATAAGAAGGGGAAATACACTAATAATGTAATGTAATTTTGTAGTAATAAAAATACAGTAAAATGTAGGAGCCAATCAATTTTGCAGTTCAATAATTTACTGTTCATCCCGCAGCACGTCTTATTCAGGCGCTTGGCATTGTAGTGACCCGCGGTTAAAGTAGATACTGGACAGCGACTGAGCTTAACAGCCTCTTTAAATTTAATTCACAGTAATAAAAAACAGGGTTCAATTCTTAGAAAAAACAAGTTCAGTTCTTAGAAAAAATGACTGAATCTGAAATGTAATTTTAAATTCAGCTTAATATATTACCCTTAACGAAAATGTGTATAATTGTATGTATAATTGTATTTGTTTGTATATTTTATTTTTTAATTGCACCTTCTGTATTTAATGTTACATGTTTGCACCTGGGGTTTGAGAGTAACGTAATTTCAGTTCTCTGTATGTCTGGTACGTATGGCAGATTTGACAATAAAGCTGACTTTGACTTTGACTTTGACTTTGAAATGTGGTGGTAAACCCATGTACAGGGTCAGAATGGCAATCTGTGCATCCTGGAAAAGTTCGGTTCCATCCGATGCCCGGCCATCGGCCCAAGAGCTGTTCACAGTTTGTAGAATCCTATAGGCTAAACAGCTGAAAAACGCTTAAAATGCTTGCAGACCAAGTGGACTGAGTTGGCTTAAGATGCAATAATATTTCTTCAAGTGTTGTGTCAACAATAGCAATGAATTCAGACATAAGGGACTTTTTTTGCCTGGTCTGCTGGGTAGCCAGTTCATTGCCTTGTTTTCATTAGACAGTCACTCACTTCAGAATGATTTATTTTGCTGTGTACCACTGGGACTCCACATTCTCCACATCCCATTTGTTTGTGTTTGTAAATTCCCATATATTTGCATTACTATCTGTGTTTAGGAGCCCATTGGTAAATCACTAATTTCCTGTGTATATGCAGTGCTGTCATGTGGTGAAATATGTAAATGTTTATGTTTAAAGCCATATATGATTAGGCCTTGTAATGTGTCCGTGTTGCGGGGATGGGGCAGAGGATGGGTGTGTGTGTGTGCGTTTCAGTAAAAGGGCAAAGTGTTCTAATGAGAAATATAACTACAAACATGCTCTTTTTCACTCATATTCAACCTTCCAATAATGCTGAGGCAGCAGAGCGGTGCCCCAGAAGAGAGAGAGATGGGGAGAGGGAGAGTAAGAGAGAGACAGAGAGAGATAATGTGAGAGAGAGAGAGTGAGAGAAAGAGAACAAGAGAGAGATAAAGAGAGATTGGGGTGTTGAGTTGACAACGCAGACTAAGATAAATTTGGAAAAAAAACAAACAGAAAGCCAAGAATAACTAATAGAAAGGTAGAAAGGGCATGACTTCATGCAAGACCTTATTATGCAAAAGCGCTGAAGCCGCAATGAGCTGATTTTGTACTAAAGCCTTAAAACAGCATACACCGTTCTCTTTTACATAAAACGTCTGAGTCCTCTCCTAAAACTATAGTTCCCCTGTGACCTTGTAAGGAAAAGTACTTTTGGATCACCATGGATTAGGGTGGATTTCAGTTTCCAAAATCTGTAGCCTCCCAATGCCGATTTGCCTTTAGATGTACATGATGATCGCTTGGTCACCCAGACCTTAGCTGACATCCTGTGCTAGGTGAAATGAGCTTAGCTCATCAGCTGGTCATTCTGTGTGCCTTGATATGAAATCAAAGGTTACCTATTAGAGACACAATGATACATTTAAAATTGTTCCGAATAACCTCTCCTTGTGATTTTGAAAGCACATTGGAATTGTTTAGTAACCATGTAAATGTACATTTGTCCACCTAAACAAATTATAATAAGGTCTATAGAATCATGTATTAGATATTACATTTATAATCCTCTATTACATATGTGCCCTATAATTATTTGTTAAATTTTAAGTGGAAGCAGTGTGGTCTCCCTTTGCATACAGGCTGTACAATTATCCACTACATTTAAACTCTCAAACCTCTATTAGATCAGTTTTACAATCTTCTATAAAATATATATATTTTTTAATTCTCTTATTAAACAATTTTTATCATCCTGTATTACATATTAGCTTAACAACCCCTATTAAACATCAACTTTGTAAAAAGTTAATCTTCTCTAAAGTGTATCAGTTTTTAATCTTTTTAATCTTTAATTAATTTTCAGCTTAACAATCCTCCACTACATTTACATTTACATTTACGGCATTTAGCTGACACTCTTATCCAGAGCGACGTACATCAGTGCTTAAGAGGTCCACAACTGTTTCTTACCTGAAAAACAGCTTAAATCCAT
>JBBPDC010147539.1:0-22272 GCA_037974485.1 Hemigrammopetersius urotaenia
TTTTATTTTTGAAATATTCATTTATCGGCCATTATAAATGCCGATACCGATAGTTTGGAAAATGACTAATATCGGCCAATAATATCGGCCTGCCGATATATCGGTCGGGCTCTAGTTATGATGCATGTGGACTACATACGGCCTGCAGGTCAAATGCTGTGACAAATCTTGAGTGTGGCTGATTGCAATTGTGGAAGCGGTAGACAAAAATGCAGTTGCCATTTCTGTATCCTTGCCACAAGTGGGCTGTATTTTACCCGGAATACATTTTCAATCACCACAAAAGTTCTGTACAATGTAAAGGGTGGTTGCTGTATTCAAATGTCGGTGAAAAATAAAACGCGAAGAAAGACATACATGGTGTTCTTTGAACGGTGACAATATTTCTGACGATCTGCCTACAGGAAGCTCGTGTGCTTTAGGATCTAATTCTACACGGCTCAGGTGTGCAGCAGCAGAAAGTCAGTTTTTTTTTACAAAACTTTAATACTGAATGTACATATGAACTGAAATCTTGCAAACTACTATCCCAACATTCATGTCATCATAATTACAGCAAGCATTATAGTGGCCCCTCACTTGCAACTCTATTCATTATAAATTATAATCAATATAAATGACTGATTCATACTAAATGACCCATTCTCTGCTAGTCATTTTGTTGTTATAGAGTAAAAAGTTGTTAAAGTATAAAATAGAACTTTCCATAAGACACAAATGGATTCTCTGTGCAATCAGAATTTAAATGAACAAGCAAAAGTCACAGTCAAGTTTAAATTTTGCTGACTTTAGTACAACCTACTGATAGCAGTGACATCAAATAACTCCTGGCTGGCCTGAGACTAGGCTTGTAAAAATGATTTATCATTTATTCGTTTGAAAATGTATCCATGTTTCTGTGGAAAACAAACCACACTTTCAGTTATGCTGATATCAAGTGTGTATCCACAAAAGTAGGCGATGAAACAGCTATTATTGCCTTCATACTTTAAAAAAAAGTGAGTTTCGCTTTTCCAGATAAAAACATACATTTAGAAAAGATTGCAAGCAGTCCTGGTAAAATGCTGGTGGCCCGAGGGAAAAGATTGGTTTCAGAGAACAAACGCGTTCTTCATCTAAAACATCCTTCATGTAACATTGCAGCCGAGCTGCATTTACCTGTTGGCTCACGGTGCTGACAGCGATGCTCTATAGATGCTGGCATGACAACAGGTGCCTCTACACCAAATTGCCATTAAGTTTAGTCCATTCAAAAATGTCCTGCTCGCAAACAATGTCCGAGTTTATGAGCAGGTAGCGGTCTCCAACACAGAAGTGCTTCTGACAGGCTGCACATTTGAAGCACTCCAGGTGGTAAACCTTGTCACGCACACGCATCGTCATTTCAAAAGCCCGGATCCTCTTCTCACAGGAAGCACAGAGCCCATCCTGACCAAACAATCTGCAAAAGAGAGAAGATCTCTGAATATGTAACTCTCCTAGTGAGGTTCAATGCACACTTTCTTTTTTTCCTTTAACTCAAATGATATGAAGCGCCTGGGACCAACACTGTGTAAAAGTTGCTGATACGTTCTCATTTGCAAGTTTCAGTGTTCAGAAGGAAAGTTGCAAATCAAGTTTCCTTTCAGGCACTATTTTTTCAACAGCTGTCACTGAAGTAAAAGTGGCCCTTCCATTTGCCACGTTATTAAAGATACATTTTATTGAAGCTGTCAGAAAATTGTGTTACTTATATATCGTATTTATACCATGCACTTCTGTATGTAGCATCGGGTGTTCATATTTAGCTTTTGCCTTTCTACAGATTTTTTATTTAGATTTTTTAAAAACTTCATATTACAGTAACGCCTCAGTTTTACAGTTTTACCTGTATTAGCGCCACCAGTCCAAACGCCATAAAAAGAGGAAGAAGAATCTGCTGCAGCATGTAGCATGACTGCTCCGTGTCTTGTCCTCGTTTTTTTAGTTTTAAACCCCCCCCCCCCCTCTAATTATCTCATTTTATTTAGTATTAGTAAGCAGTACCCTGTCTATACATGTGGGTAGAGAGAGTTATTTCAACCTTTCTTTTGTGTACAAGTCTTTGCACGCTGCTAATGCTAACTGCTAATGCTAACGGTTATTTAAGCAATAACGTTTTCTTTTTTTTACCTTTACATTTTCTTTAAGGGTAATACATTACACTGAGTTTAATGTTGGGCATATTTAGGGTTTACACTATAAAAATAGGCAATCCAAAAAGCGAGTGACTCCTGTATATTTTTACTGTCTCTGTGTGTTGTGGCAGTCATTACATAAGCAATTTCCTCAATAAAGTTTCCTGATTCTAATTCAAAAATATACTTGCAAATACACGGCTGCTCATGTATCTGTTAGTGGCTAAACTTAAAACCTGTGAAAGATTTAAAAATAGTCCTTTTGTTTGAACGCGTTTACAAAGAAGAACCCACAAGCAGTAGTGCCGATCAGGAATTTAAATAAGGGTGAAACTACACTATAAATAAAACCTTTATTTTGTCACGGACCGGATTAATATCAGAAACTATTTTCACGGTCCGGCCTTTAAGGAGTGGCAGATAAATATACATATACGTATTTATACAAATAAATGATACGCATAAATATGGTGATATTTTAAAAATATAATAATGGGGTATCTTTAAAATATAATAATAAACGTAAATCCAATGTGTTCTTGCAGCTTTATTAACAGCATTTTCATACAAGTTTTTTAACATTTATTTTTTCTGTGCAGCCCGCGGTACCGGTCCGCAGCTCGGGGTTTGGGGACCACTGGTTTAGTGCATTTAAAAGAGTAGAACGCAAATAGAACTGCTGAAAGAAGATATGAGATTTGATATAATAGTCTTTGCTAAAAGGGAAAAAGTGACAAAGTTGATGAATGTTCACTTCGTTTTAGTTTTGCAAATAACTAACAATATAAATATGGACGATTGTTTCAAGACCCTCTTCAAACAGGCAGGAATATGTTTCGAACTCACCTGAGGTAGTCTCTCCGACAGAGCTTCCTACCGAGCTTGTAGTAGAGCCTGCGGCCCACTTCCCCCAGCCGGCAGCCACACAGGTCACAGCTCAGACAGTCCTCATGCCAGTACTGCTCTATAGCCTTCAGGAAAAAGCGGTCTCCGATGCTCTGCTGGCAACCACCGCATGTCAACAGTGATGGAGGCATCTGTAGTACTTCGTCCACTGGTTCCCTATGAATACAATAAAAAAATGCTAATTTTCTCCTCTTAAAAGAAAAAAAGGGCTTCGTCTGGTACGAGTGAATCTTCCTGCTTTCTGTCATGAGCTCTTACCCACTGGTGTGAGGTAAAACAAAATGGAATGTATGTAATAATTAGGGGTGCCACATGATAAAAAAAAAATCTCATTAATTACAAGCTCTAAATGAATCGTACACATTTTTGCTGTAGAAGTATTTAAAAATGCAAATGAATTGAGCGAATGAATAATCAACATTACAGACGTCTCTTTTATTTCTGTTTCTGCACTGTTCATGTGCATTAATGGTCGCAGCAATCAAAAATATGACCTAATATCTATGATAGAACTAAGTTCATCTATCAAGTGCAGTTTAAGACGATGCATATACGCGCACAGGTGTTCTGACAAATGATGCTGCTTTGTAGAAAAATGCTACCGTGGCGCAAATCGATAGCAGCGTGTGTCGATTCATGCTACCCTGTCAAGAAATGCTCCCTTAAGAGATGCATAGAGCCAGTTTATACAGTCAGGTATAAACAAAATGCAAAATGCTACCATTGAGCAAATCAACAGCAGAGTCTATCGATTTATGCTACTCTGTGGAAAAATGCTCCCTTGATGCTTGTACAGCTGCCAGCGCCCCAAAGTAGCACAGATTTATGGGCGTGGCACTGAATCCCAAGACTGTGGAACTGCATAAGAGCAGAGGGGCACATCTCGATGGGGAGCATGTCAGTATAAATAGTATTTTAAATGAAATCACTATATGTACAGTATAATTGTTTAATCCATGTGTCCTTTAAAAAAAATACCGTGTTTAAATACAGCGATATACATACATACATATATTGCATTACATAGCCACAATATAAAAGTTCACAGAAGCAGCCAGCTCTGATTGGGCACTGACAATAACACCAGACCGGGTTCAAATCATGTGGTGCGATTAATCTGTTAATATTTTTAGCACGTTATTTTTTTCTGTGATTAATCCATTGAAATCAATGTATTAATTCGACACCCCTAGTAATAACCTCCAAAGTCTGCACTGAAGAAGAAGATGAGCTGCAGGATTTGTAGAAACATGTACAAAGGCTTACTGGAGATAATGAAAACCGGATGA
This sequence comes from Hemigrammopetersius urotaenia, assembly GCA_037974485.1. Taxonomy (NCBI): domain Eukaryota; kingdom Metazoa; phylum Chordata; class Actinopteri; order Characiformes; family Alestidae; genus Hemigrammopetersius; species Hemigrammopetersius urotaenia. The sequence continues at coordinate 4,352 of JBBPDC010147539.1, forward strand.
GCTCATAACGGCAGGAATGATTTTTCACACAAGAGGAACTTGTGGTATGGGGTCTCCAGGATGGTTTAGATTTAGTTTATCAATCAGAAAGCATCATAAATGGGGTACTGCAGAATCTCCAGTGTCCCACAACTATGGGTACGCCATTGCCTTTTTCCCAGTAACTGTCACCTCACCACTATAAGCTATAGGACGACCCAACCCTGCATTAATTCATTTTCTGTGACTTCTCACGCGTTTTTGGATCAATGGGCATGAGACAGGAACCACTCACTCAGACACTCCCACCTACTCCCACCTACCTACGCTTTTGAGTCCCTAATTCACCTGACATGCATGTCTTTGGACTGTGGGAGAAACTGGAGACCCCAGAGGAAACCATGAGTACAACATTCAAACTCCACACACACAAGACCAGGACCCGCATTCGAACCCCAACCCTGGAGGTGAGGCAACAGTGCCACCGTGGAGCCTCTAGAAAATGTGTAGCCTTTAGAAAAATCTGTGTGTTTGTGCAAGCTGTTCGTGTACGATGTTTAAACGCCAGGGGGTGCCGTTTGAATGAATCTACTTATTTTACAAAACCTTCAGACCAGGTGGTTTTATCTGTCACTGCTGAAATGCCAGTGTTTGCCTTCAAATAAGGTTTATCCATAAATGGAGCTGCAGAGAATATCTGAATGAATATCTTTATTCTCATTGTAGGTATTGGAAATTTGGAAAATGATATCTGTATTATTTTCAGTGATAAACTGGAAGCCCCCCTGATCCTCTACACTCTCCATCATCCTCCAGTTCTGGTTCTGCTGAGCCAGGGCCGCTGTCCCAGCAGATTGAACCGGCCACGGAACTGAGGCCACGGAGCTTTCTCAGCAGCCCAGAGAACAGAAATAAATAACACACCGTAATAAGAACAGTTTTGGAGAACAAACACACACACGCACACACAAACACTCACACACTTACTCATTCGCTTCCATCGTCTTCCTCTCGATCGCAGAGGCCATTTTATCGTGGGTCTTCAGACCATCAGCCCGCTCCTCAGACCCTCAGAACCTCAGATCTGGAGAACCCCAGAGTCTCGCGCTGCTGACTGGTCGGTGTTCTGGAGGCGGTGCGGCCCCTTACAGGGCTGGAGGCGCTCAGAGGCACCTGTCTCTCTCTCAGACCGCGACTCGGCTCGGCTAGGCTCGGTGCTGCTTCTCCAGAACAGAACAGTGCAGGACAAACGAGAACCGCATTAACGTGTTCTCCGAAACGAGTTCTGTGACGCGAACTTATAGCCGTTGCGTGCCGCCCGGTCACGTGAGTCTCCTGGGCTGGATCCCGCGGTGGGTTGCAGGCAGGCTGGGCTGAAGGACGGGTTCGGTTCGAGGTCGTGGTTTTGACAAGGCTGCTCGCTCTCTTTTAAAGAGCCCAGCCCCACGCGTCCTGCTCTCATTTCCGCCTTCCTGCTCACGACCCGCGCGACAATGACAGGAAACAGCGCGCGGCGGAATTTCAGCAGCCACAGCACGAGCTCACTGTTATTGTAAGAGAAGCACGAGCTCACTGCTATTATAACAGATCACGATTATTATTTAAGCAGCGCTTAAATTATTATAACAGCAGCGCAAGATTACTATTATTATCACTATTATTATAACAGCAGCGCGAGATCAATATTGTTATTACAGCAGAGCAAGCTCACTGTTATAACAGTAGCACGAGTTAACTATTGTTGGAACAGCAATGTGAGATCACTTATAACAGCAACACAAGTTCACTATTATTTTTCCAGAGGCATGAGATCACTATTATTATTACAGCAGCTCAATATTGTTATAATAGCAGTGTGAGCTCACTATTTTTATAACAGCAGCGCAAGATCACTATTACTATAACAGCAACCCAAACTCACTTATTATGACAGCAGTGCAAGCTCACTAGTGTTATTACAGCAGTTCAAGCTCAATATTACTATAACAGCAGCACAAACTCGGTTATTATAACAATAGGGCAAGCCCACTATCATTACAGCAGTTCAAACTCACTATTAACAGATCACGATTATTATTTAAGCAGTGCTTGCTCACTATTATTATAACAGCCGCACAAGATTACTATTATTATAACAGCACCGCTGCTTGTGGAATTGTGGATGATCATGAAGCCAGTTTCAGACCAGAGGAGATCACTAGAATGATGCATTGTACCAGATGACAATATCTAATCTCATCAATTTGTTTTGTAACAATTAACAGTATTATTCAGTTGGTCTAAAAATGCCTGAAGAGAGCTGTACTGTAAGGCCCTAATGTTGCATGGTGGTGTAGGACTATTATTATAACAGCAGCACAAGATTACTGTTATTATCACTATTATTATAACAGCAGCATGAGCTCAATATTCTTATTACAGCAGAGCGAGCTCACTGTTATTATAACAGTAGCACGAGTTTACTATTGTTGGAACAGCAATGCGAGATCACTTATAACAGCAACACAAGTTCACTATTATTTTTCCAGCAGCACGAGATCACTATTATTATAACAGCAAAACAAGCTCAATATTGTTATAACAGCAGTGTGAGATCACTATTACTTCAACACCAGTGTTATCTCACTATTATTTTAACAGCAGTGCAAGCTCATTATTATTACAGCAGCGCCAGCTCAATATTATTAAAACAGCATTATTATTATTATTATTATTATTATTATTATTATTATAACAGTGCAAAATTGCAATTATTATTACATCAGCGCAAACACACTATTATTAAACAGCAATGTGAATTCACTAATGTTGTTACAGCAGCACAAGCTCACTATTCTTATTACAGAAGTGTGAGCTCACTATTGTTATAACAGCAATGTAAGATCACTATTATAATACACCAGCACAAATTCACTATTATCACAAAAATGTGAGATCACTATTATTATAACAGATGTGAGCTCAATATTGTTATAACAGCAGCGCAAACTCACTTATTATGACAGCAGCGCAAGCTCACTAGCGTTATTACAGCAGCTCAAGCTCACTATTAATATAACAGCAGCACAAACTCAATTATTATAACAACAGGGCAAGCTCACTATCATTACAGCCGCACAAAATCCCTATTATTATCACAGCAGTGTGAGCTAACTATTATTATTACAGCAGTTCAAACCCACTATTATTAAACAGCAGAGTGAAATCACTATTTTTTATAAAAGCAGCGCAAGATCACTATTTAAAAAAAAACTTCAAGTTGAACAATCTATTCTGTTGTCCTAAACCTGACCAGACCCCTAATGATGAGGATGCACATTTGATACTTTTACTGGCTTGTCCATTTGAACTGGGAATTTAGACTTTCTTGTACCAAAATGTCTGACTCTGAAAACTGCAGATAATACAGTTTATTACTGCGTCTGCCCTATATCGTATTGAGGAAATTTTTCTACATTACTTTGATTATTTTACATCAAACCCTCCAGTTATTTGTTTGACAACCATAGTTTTGTCTCATCAGACAGTAGACCATAGCTACCATCAAAGACAATGTGAGGTTTCGTTTTTTCTGGTCTGAACAAGTTTAGAACACTATTTTCAATGCTCAGTGAATACCACAGCCATCCAAGAGTAACCTGAAGACTCTTCTGAATCTGAAAGAATGTTCTGTTGGTGTTCTGCTGAATATGGCATAAAGCTAACACAGCATTTGTAATAGCATCATACCAAAAGTCAAACATGTTGTTGATGGAGTAGTAGTATGGGAACACTTTGCCACTAATATGAGCTACAAGTAACTGTTACATTACTGATGCATGAAATGTACACTGTTGCTATAGTGATCCTTGCACCAAACAAGCAAAATATTTCTCTTGAAGCTAACTACCAAACAAAAACTCATGAACTAAAAGCATTAAGGAAAAGGATGCTGAGGATGGAGCTGCAGGGAAGAGGAGAAGAGGAAGGTCTAATAGAAGGTTTATGGATGTGGTTGGGATGTCTTTTTCAGTTGACTTTTATATAGGTCAAAACATTGTCTCTCGATAAATTAATGATTATTTAATAATTGTGCTGCCTGTTATTCCAGGTTCCCTTTGGCTAATTAAATCAAATACCTTTATTGTCATTGTACAGCTGTAAAATGAAATTTAAATGCAACTCCTTGTGGTAACACAAATAAATAAATAAATAAATAAATATTATTATTATTATTAGTAGTCGTAGTAGTAGTATTATATAAATAATAATAATAATAATAATAATAATAATAATGATAATAATAGAAGCAATTAAATTGTTTTGGGTTTTTTTGGCTTTAACTACTCAGCACCTGATGGCAGCAAAATGAAGGAAAACAAATGTAAATAAAAGGGAGCAGGGAGAGTACGGAGAAAAGTAGACCAGAAAATGTGACTTCACACATCTAAATCACTTCCTGCCCCAGACTTTACGGTGGCTGGGGTATAAACTAATCTTACATGAGCTTGCAATGGTGCTATTTATGCAGCAATGAAAAATCATTAACATGATTTATGTGTTAACCATGCTTGTCATTACATGGCATTAGATTCAAAAACCTGTTCTAAAAGCATGAAAATCTTAGAAGATGTTTGCATTAACATTTTGTTTATGTATATCTCTGCTTGATAATATTGACATCAGGAGCCTTAGCTTTTACCCCAGGTCTCAGCTCTTTGGAAGGAGCAGAAATAGGGGAGTGAGGCTAGAAAGTAGCACGTGATCAAACAAAATGTTGTGCACAATAAATGCTTATTTATTTATTTATTTACTTATTTATTTATTTATTTATTTATTTCAATATCTGCTAAACAAAGATTGGATGTCTGTGTTAGAGCAGGCTTTCGTTGCTAAACTATTTCTATTTTGGTAAACGTAAGGCAGAGTAATGTTCTTACAATCTAAGACAAATGTTAAGCTATTTAACCAAAATTAACGCTTTTTCTTTGTCTTCCCTGATCAACTGAGAGGGAAGCTTTTTTCCAGAGGATGCATGTTTTAAATGTTCTCACTTTACTGAATTTGGCTCCAAATTAGCTTGCGACATCTAATCATCTGCTTTCCTCTGTGGGCTTCTGGGACTGTGTCACACCCGTCTTTACTTGATGTTGTTGGGGAGGACTCTTCTTATCTGCTGCCAGACCCTTGGGGCTCACTGAAGCAAGGAGGCAACTGTTGGCCTGGGCCAGGAGATAAACCATGCAGCTCAGCACTGCTGAACCGCTCCCTTCTCCTGAGGGCTTATTGAAAGGGAATGGCAGTTATACTTACTAAAGCACTCACAATTCACACGCTTTGAAGAATTCTGGCTAGCTGTTTGAGGTCAACACACACCCTCAAGCCCAAACTTAATACTTCTTAAATCAATGGACGATTCTTTGGGGTAATTGGCTGTATGTTACTGATGCAGCAGATGATTCCCACTCACCTGGTGCTACCTTAACCTGGTATGGTTTTTAAAAGACCAAATTTTATCTCCCATTTAACGTAATGTTTATGTAGGTGGTGTTCTAGGTACATTTGGTTTGGTAAGTTCAGGTACGTGTCAAATTAACATCCAGTGAATGCCAGAACCTGAGGTGTACCAGCAGAACATTGCCCAGGGGCAGTGTGAAGCTTTCATTAGTGAGCATGGATTAGCATGGGCACTCTGACCTGTCTGTGTTGTGTAGCCACATGTGCAACAACATGTACCAATATCTTTTACAGTCATTTGTACCATGGTTAGAATTACAGGGGGGACTGGGGGGTACTGGGACTCCTGATCAAGACCCCCCCCTAACCCTAACCCTAACCCCAACCCTAACCCTAAACCCCCCCCCCCCCCAACAAGACAAAAAATGCAGTTTTCTTAACAGTGTTAAGACGGCAGTACCCCCCAGTTATGGAGGGGTAATTCGCACTCTGATTTGTACCACAATAGCTCTTCTGTGGGAATGGACCAGGCAGGCTGGCCTTCGCCCCCCCCCAAATACATCAGTGTGCCTTGGAGTCCCCCTACTGCCAGTTCACCAGCTGTCCCTTCACGGACCACTTTTGGTAGGTACTAACCACTGCAGACTGGGAACACCCCACAAAGCTAACGATGGAAATATGTATTCAGTTTCTCAGGGCAGCACATTTCACAGCCAGGCTTTCTCTTTATTTCAACAGTTCTCAATACGGCAGTGGTTTGATCCAATAGGTTATGTTACAATAAGGTAATGCTGCTGAGAGACGTCCACTGTTTCCTGTGGGTTGGACATGGCAAACACAGAGGATGTGCAGGAAATGAACACAGATGAACCCTGGCAGGGGGCACTCTGAGCCACACTGGCTTCCTATTTTTCTGTGTGGCCACCTTGCTGGATTCCGATTAGGTAGATGACTCCAGATGGCTCTGCTCGATAGGTGGAGAGCATGAAGAAAGCGCCATGAGAAGTCGAGTGAAATACTTTACAGGAAAACCCTTCAGGGCCGTGCTCATTAAAGGAGTCGTGTTTAGTAACAGGCCTGAGCTACATGGTCCATGTTTGACATAAAGGGGAAAATACAACTGAAGTCTGAGTAAAGGAGCAGTTAGTGTGGTAAGAACTAACACAGCACTTGTCTTAAATGTGCGGAATTGTCTGATAAATTGGTTGTCTTCATGCTGGGCTGTTGACGAATCTGTTTAATCTGCATGATTTAATTGTACTGCATTTTTAGATGCTGAGAAACTGTAATAATCAACAGTGGATTAGTAATGTCAAGACTGCTGATAACAAATGAATTATGAAATTGCTTCCAGGTTGTTTCACGGTGGCATTTTTCTGTGGTAAGGCAATGTTATGGCCCTTTTAAATTGATTTCTTGGTCTCATTAGCTCCTAAAGTGCTTTGTGGATCAGCAAGAGAGTCACCCACCTCAACATAATTAAACCCAGTCAGACCCATTTCCTGCAAGGAGAGAGCTTGGACGTGTTGTTGACTTTCTGATAGCACAGACATACTCTGAAACAGCAATAGCCAGGCAACTGCTTCCTGCCCAGTCTGATTGCTGGCTCCTGCTTTAGCGCCCTGTATGAACAATGCAATGAAGACACATTTGGAATTTTGCTATGAGACCCAAATGTTGACTGTATATAAGGTCCCGTCGGGTAGCTGTATATGGGATTATATGAAAAGATGGACTCTTCCCCCGAAAGACGCACAGCGGGCCGCAGATGTGACTCACTGGTTGAAATGGAACCTCCCTCCCCCATGGAATCATCCTCTAATCAGTATTATTCCTGAAAGAAAACACCCTTTCAGTTCGACTGTGTTATCAAAGTGAAAGGCGGCCATGTTAACTGCTTCCTGTATTCGCTAAAGAAAACGTCCTGCAAGTGCAGTCTACTATCCTAGAGTTTCTGTTTACTTTACTCTGGATGGAGTCAATCAAACCCAAACACATGAGACCAGCAGTCCATGCACATTGGAATTCTTGTGCAAAGCTCAGGTTACATTTTTTTATGATACCTAGCAAAAGACAGGAAAATAAGAGAATAGGGCAATCTACTACTAGTATATAATATATAAAATATAAAGATCACTGGTGGTAATATCTACGAAAGAGTTCTTTTTTAAATACAAGTACTCGCCAAGGGGAATCCAATATTGCACATATAATATTGCACCTAAAGTTTCACAGATCTAACTGTTTGATGAAGTGTTTGATTCTAAATAATTTGGCTGCATACTGTGAGTTGCAAACCAAATGTGTTCTACTGGTCCCTCTGACCTATTTAGGTGCTGTTAAGCACAGTTTTGTGTATAAGACAGATCTTCATGAAGCAAAATGACAGGTTGTACAAGACAAGCTACTCATCTCTCGCTTCAAGGCGTTGTCGCTATTAGTGCAAGGTCTTTACCTAAGGCCATAACTATCAAAAACTGATCTAAATTCTAGTAGTATGTTAATGCTAAGGTAATTGTGAACATAAATATGTGTATTTGAAGCTTGTAAAAGAAAATGAAACCTGGTTGTGGCTGTGGTCAGAAAAAACCTTGACCTTGAAGGAAAACATCACAAGGCCAAGGAAAGATGTGAAGTAAAATTCATAAAGACACCGTAACGCTAAGAGAATTTGACTGCAATCACTCCAGGTTACATACTTATTTGACAGCAGATTATATTGACACAGGCCTCCTGTTGTTCAAAATTGCAAATTCCTGATGAATGCATGTCTTTTTCTGATTTTCTGAAAAACCTTTAAGGGGCCTGTGATGATAAAAGTACTGGTGCATTGCCTTAAATGTTGCTGCCATAAGGAATGGTTGGATGGTGTTATATCATTTCTTTTTGGTAGGCATGTCCAGTATATTCAGTGCTAAAGCAGAAAAGAGAGAGAGCTCTGAATGCTTTCTGAGCAGAAGAAGAGTTTGGCTACCACTCAGGTCATTCTGAGTCATTTAAGTCAAGTCATGTCTCGTTTTGCACTTCATCGGTGAGATGTCATCAGTCACGGCCCAAGTTCGGTTGCACATTTGCATTAAGTACAGATCAAACATACAGAAGTGTCCTCAACCCATTGGTTTTGTTTCTGATACACCAGGAGGCCACACAGCAGCGGAGCATCAAACATACACTACTTCCATCATTCCTACCAAAGCCCACAATCACTGGTCCCTTTATAGAGACATACATTGAGTACACATACACATATATATGGGCTCCCTTGATGAATTGACTTGGTTTGGCCTTCCAAAAGTGGGGGTCTGTACTGGGAAATGCTTCAGGAACCTTCCTAAGCAAAAAGGACTATTTAGCTGCAGCCCTTACGAAGACTTGGGCAACCAGTGAAAGAGGATTCTCTCAGCACCACTTTTCTCTTTTACTAAGCCCTTAGAATAGAAGACAATAGAATATCTTTTGTCATTATCTTTTTTTCCTATTCTCATTGCAATACACAGGAACATACAGAGCAATGAGATAAGATTTGCAGCTCTGTATATGCTTATCTCATTTAAGCATACGTATAAGATAAATAAAAGTGCGATATCAGGTGGAGAATGTATAAGCTGTATCATTAAGGAGCATTGAAAGAGATAGAATAAATGGATGTGAATTTGCAGCATGGCTGTGATAATGAATAGATAAATAATTAGAAGGAATAGAATAGATAGCAATTGCAGCAAGTCAGTATCAAGAATAAATAAGTAAGACACAGTAAACATTATTGAACAGTATTGCAGTAAATGACATTCAGTTTGGATTTTAGGAGCTTTTACCAGTTTTAGAGCAGTCACTGCTCTGGGGAACAATTGTATTTCAGTGTTTGTGTCCATCTGGAGAGCTTGGTGATGTCTGCCTGATGGCAGCAGTTCAAAGGGGGGATGGCATCCTTGCAGATGCCTTTCTGTGGCACCACGTGGTGAAGATTTCCTGCAGTGCTGGGAGCTGCATCCCAGTGATTCTTCATGCACTTCCTGTCTGCTGCAGTGCAACTGGAGTACCATGCTGAGATGCAGTATGTTAGAATGCTCTCTATAGAGCGGCAGTGGAAGGATACCAGCATCTCTTGTAGCAGTCCCATATTTTTTAGGGTTAAAAAAATATGGGATCCGTACCTCTGCTCTGTAGGTGGATTCGTCGTTGTTGGTGATCAGCCTGACCGCAGTTGTGTCGTTGACGGATTTCACTATGGTGTTTCATTAGTAAGCATGGATCAGCATGGGCACTCTGACCAGTCTGTGCAGCAACAACATATCCTGATCCCTTTCTGTTATGCGGGGACACAGTCATGAGTGTAGGGAGAAAACGGGATGAGACTGAGCACATACCCACATACCCTCAGGTTGATGACAGAGGATATGTGGTGGCCCACCACCTGAGGATGCTCTGTCCGGAAATCCTGGATCCAGGGCTCAGACCGAGCTGGTGAAGTTAGGCGGTCAGTTTGCTGGGGATGACGGGGTTAAAAGGTGAACTATAGTCCACAAATAATATCCTAACATATGTATTTTGTCTCTCCACGTGTGCAGAGCCACAGAGACGGCATGCTCTGTGGATCTGTTTGCTCTATAGGCAAACTGGTACGGGTCTAGTGTGGCTGGGAGGGAGTTTCTGATGTGTGTGAATTCTCTTTCACATGTCTGCTTGACCTCGTGATTATTTCCAGTGAGGTCATGGAAAATTGATTAGGAAAAGATTCAGGGTGTAATTTTCAACAATTTGTCCGCAGCCAAGGGCTCGTATTAAGTCAGTAAACTGTGTAGGACTTAAAATGTGATTGGTTGATTCCACTATTGGGTCAGTTACTATCCTGCCATAGAATCCCAGCTGAGCATTTCATATTATGATAGAAGATCAGATTTTGTTGTTTAAACAGTTATAAGAGATGGCAAGGTTCATTACTACATGTAAGGGCTATCAGAACTTCAACATGCTGCTTATCATGGTTTAACATCAAGGACTTCGTATTTGAATCCTTAAGAACTGCCTCAAATGCAGGTGTTTGGCGCCACCTAAAGGCTAATAGTCTCTATAGCAAGTCAGACTTGGTTCGCCTCTTACTCTTACTTTTCATTGGTCAAGTTGTTGCTTCATTGATTGCCATTATTAGTGCATAAATGGTACTTAATATACTGTATACTGTACTTAAAATGATTCACCAAAATATGTTGTATGTAAACCATACTGTTATTGGGTTTTTTTTTATCAGAAAACCCGGTTTCCACGTGTTCTTGTATTAGTTTACAGAGTGCTTTTCTCACTTGCAATATGGTGGACATGCTGACGTATCGTGTCGTGTGGAACACAGTAAATGGTTCACCCCAGCACTGACAGGTATTGTGGGAAAAATTATGGGAAAAATTAAAAAGGCGGGTAGGTATATATGGCTCCCTTGCTGAATTTACCTGGTTTGGCCTTTCAAAAGTGAGGGTCTGTACTGAGAAATGCTTCAGGAACCTTCCTATTTAGCTGCAGCCCTTACAAACACTTGGGCAACCAGTGGAAGAGGATCTCTCAGCACCACTTTTCGCTTTTACTAAGCCCCTAGAATAGAGTAGACAATAGAATATCTTTTGTCATTAGAGTAGCCCCTCAGCAGTGTGATGCTCTGGGCAATGTTCTGCTGGGAAATATTGGGTCCTTGTTACTTTGACAGCATGTACATAAACACAGTTTCGTACCAAGTATACCCCTTCGTGGCAGCTGCCCCTACTGGTGGCAGTGGCCACTTTCAGCTGAACAATGCACTATTGCCACACTGCAAAAAATGATCAGGATTGGTCTGAGGGACACGATAAAGTGTTCAAGGTGTTGACCTGGATTCCACAAATTAAACAAACGAGACATGGTCATTTATTTATTAATGGAACTGATCCAGTATTACATTGCTGTGACTGGCAGTAGTATGACCTATAGGATTAGCAGTTCAATTGAACATGTTTATGATTAAAAGGATGAAAATTAAAAGAAGTGGGATCAATCAAAGTTTGTGGAAGTGTATCATGGCATGTACACTAAAAAACTTTAGTGTCCACAACTCCACAGACAGAGGAACGTAACTACATTAAACAAAGTGTACCGCCCAGAGTCTACAAAACTGTCTTTTGTTGGCTAGAGGGGTTGAAGGCCAACAGTGACCATGCATGCCACACTTCATCCTCAATACTGCACACTCAGTAAAATGCCTTACTGATCATGCTTAACAATTAAAAAGACAGAGGTTATAATCTATTTAGAAGCGTATATTTCTCACACTTTACATTAAAATGTGGAGTAAAGCTGCTTTAAAACCTGGATTTTAACATCGAGTTGTAAGGAAAAGGCTGATTTGTAAATCCTTCGGTGTGTACTACACGGGGACATTAGCTACAGGGGAATTAGACTTTGTGACACAAAAGTCCTTTAAAGGGGGTGATTGTGTAGTACAGCTGGAGTGTGTTACAGTGTGTTGTGTGTTTGTGTTGCACAGTGTGTTTGTGGTGTACAGTGTGTTAGTTTGTTACATTGTTTTAGTGTGTTTGAATGTCACATTGTTAGTCTGTCACTGTTATTGTGTCAGTGTGTTATAGCGTGTCAGTGTTGGTGTGCTAGTGTTAGCGTGTTAATGAGTTAGTTTGTTACAGTGTGTTAGTATGTCACAGTGAGTTACAGTGTGTTAGCGAGTTACAGTGCAATGGTGTGTCACAGTGTGTTATAATGTGTTAGTGTGTCAAGGTGTGCTACAGTATATTAGTTTGTTATAGTGTGTTAGTGTTCCAGGCGAGCCGCGGGCAGCCTCTCTGGGTCCTTCCAGTGATAACCCGCCTGCTCTCGGCCCGCTCGGTCTCAGTGTCGGGGCGGCTGGCGGAGGGGCTTTTTAAACCGAAAGAGAAAACACAGCAACACTTCGCTGATTCACACCCAAAGACTGTTCATTTTTTTCATCACCTTGTGTAGATATTGAGCGAAAAGGTGAGAGATGTCCTCCTGTGTTTTCTGGGTGTTCTGATAATGTTAGTTTGGACAGACGGACAGCACTTCTTTATTTTATTTCACTTCTTTTTTTCATTTATCCTCCACCGTGCCGCACTTTCATGTAAATATGAACAAAAATATGACCTGTATTACCTTTCCTGTTCGGTTAACCCACCGGCCTGCAGGCTTTTTGTTAACAGCAGCTAACGTTAGCATCGTGCTAAGGGTGCATGGCTACTTGAGTCCTGATTGAATCTTATTTTAAAAGTTTCGTAGCGTTTTTTACTCCGGGGTCTGGTCTCTTGGTCAGTACCGTAGGAGTCTCAGATTAAGCTATCTGGATTTATTGGTCTCCCCGTATTCTGACTGTGGCTGAGCTCCAGGTTAAAGTTGGGTGTTGGGGTGGTTAAGACTGTCCTGTAGTGTTGAGACAGAAAGCTCGTACGTCTTATTTGTTTCGTTTATTGTGCTTTTTATTCCAACAAAACCATTCGTTTTCCTGCCCAGATGCCCTCAGCTACGAACGGGAACAGGCCTGTGAAGTCCTCCAGTCCAGATTTGGGCTTCGCCCCGACACCAGGGCCCCAGACGGCTGGCAGCGGCCAGATCTCAGGGGCCCAGTCCGAGGCCCTGAAGCAGGTTCTAGGCGTCGTTGAGAAGAAAGTGCGGAACATGGAGAAGAGGAAGGTACTATGTGTGTTAATCATCTCTCCTCCTGTGGTCAGATGTTCCCCGTTTAAAGTTCCTCGTTGGGTTTCTTAACGGTCTTTAAACTGCGAAGCTTTGTTGTGAACTTAAAGCATCCAGTAGCCTTGTTTGTTGATTGATTAAATATAAAAGTACCATGATGTGTCCGTGGTTGTTTAAAGTTTGCCAGAATGAAAATTCAGAGCGGTGTTCAGTGGTGTGATGTTTTTGGTTGTGTTTGATTGTAACTGATAAACAGACTTGTAGTGTTCTCTCTTTAGGGTCGCTTTGACTGCTAGAGTTGGCTCCAGCTGTTGTAATGAACAGAGATTAATTCTGTATGGTTTTTTTTTTTTGGTCTGACTTTGTCAGACAGGTGGTGAAAAGTTAGACAGGGTTCAGCCAGACCCTGCTGTTTCTCCACATGATGCTCTTTAGCATGTGTGAGCTAGAAGCTAAAGTTGTTGTCATCCAGTGCAAATCCGTTTAGGTCTGAATAGAAGCTGTACATATTTACACTCGCTGAGTTTTAAACGAGCACACTGATTATGTTCAGTTTTAGACAAAGAGAACACCGATATGCAGGCTGGGAGGCTGGCTGTGTGCAGTCCTTTGTTTGGGTGATGCTGCTAGTGTGAATTTTCAGGGTCTGAACGGTCTGCCTGCTGTGAAGAGCTCTAGTTTTCTGATGGGACTAGAAACATGGCTTTAAACAGTCTGAAAGAACACAAGTCTCTATGTTAAGGTTTGCTAGGACAGATAATTTTTTTGATGTATTTAATGGTGTGGTGTCTGTAAACTTCAGTGCCTGGTTTTGTTCAGAGGTCTGGTTCTTCTGAACTGGTCTGGCCTAGGGATGTCACGATTATAGAGTTTGATGGCACCGTTTTTGTCTGGGAAATAATCACGGTTTTACGAAATGGCGATTATTTCGCATGTATTCATTTCACAATGTAGACAATCACATTTTTTGGAATTATACGTTGGAGAGCCTGTACGATTAATTAATATCATGCCATTTTAAATCAGTTAATCGTGAAACTGGTTAACTGTGACCTCTTTAGTCTAGTCCACCGAACTGGCCTGCTGCTGTCAGAAAGTGGATTCGAGATGAAATGATAATCTGGCCAGCTCTGAGATTATGCAATTAATAATACAACACCAGTAAAATGAAGAGGTAGTAAATAAAAAATAAAAATTAAATATACTTTAATGCAAATCCTATTCCATGAATGTAGATTCAGTTGTTGAGCAGTTGTTTGTATGGCGAGTTTCTGCTCCTGTTTGTTTATGGTTGATGTCAGTATAATCAGTTTAATCTTTGAAGATGTTTTTTTTTTTTTCAGTAGAATACATTGTTACAGTTATGTATTTGTATCTGCTGCTAATTGGGAATGATGTGGTACAGCTGTTTTAATGGGCTCATCACAAAACATGTCTGTGTGCCTTTTTTGTCTGTACCTCCTGGTCAAACAAGCAAAATATTGAATGTATTGTCTATGTTCTGTTAGAGCAAGCTTGATGATTACCATGCCAGGAATATCAAGGGAGAACGTCTTAATCAGGATCAGCTGGTGAGTGGAAAAGGAATCCCTGTATTGTTGGCCTTGAATTTGTTTTATTTATGTCAGTTGGTTGCATGTTTCTTGTTTTTCTCTCATTCTAGGAAGCTCTGTCTAAATACCAGGAAGTGATCAACAACCTGGAATTTGCCCGAGAACTGCATAAAAATTTTCTGACTCTGAGTCAAGATGTAAGACCAAAAGATTTATGCTTTCTTTCTGATATTGGAACTTTAAAGAGCTCCCCTTCATTCTGGTTTCATTCTGTGATTGTGCATTGCTAATTCAATAACAAACAAAACCTCACCATGCCTTCTAGTTGTAATACAGTGATTTTATCAGTTGCTTTGTGATGCAGATCCAGGGAGCAAATCCCAATATGCCACAATGAACTAATCAACAATGGACAGACAATAAAACGAGTATAAATTAGATACAATTTATACAGTTGTTTGAACGTAAACATTAACAGCATTATTTGCCCAACATCTATGCAATCATCTGTGCAAAAGAGTACCACAGAATATCGTTTTGGCTTAATACACGTATCTCATTCCATCATTAGCTTGTTTACAGCTGGCTGTAATCCTTCTTACTTGGAGCTAGAAATCTACTTTAGTGTTTGCCTGTCCTCTAAGCCAGTGGTCCCCAACCCCTGGGCCGCAGACCGTGGGTTATGTGGTACCGGTCCGCACAGGAAAAAAAACGTGGATGTTACCTGTGTTATTGTTGTCGGCTCGTTATGAAAATGCTGTTAATAAATGTAAATACAATGTGTACTGGCAGCTTTATTATTATATTTTTAAAATATCCCCATTTTAATGCATATCATTGATTTGTATAAATACGTATATTTATCTGCCACTACTTAAAGGCCGCGCCCTGAAAATAGTTTCTGATATTAAACCGGTCCGTGACGAAATAAAGGTTGGGGACCACTGCTCTAAGCCACTGTTTTACTAAAAAGCTGAGTGGATTTCTCAGGACAGATCCCCTCCGTATTAAAGTATAAAGAGGTCACAAGTTCTTTATCAGATCTATAAACTTGATCCTTTTTCTTGAATGAAATTTTACTGGGCTGTGTGGCGAGCTTTTAAGGGGTCTAGCTGTTTTCTGACCATGTTCACCATGTACCACAGATTCAGAAGGCGGCAAAGAAGACGGCACGACGAGAGCAGCTTCAGAGGGAAGAGTCTGAACAGGCAAGGCTCAAGAAAGTTCTGGAAGTGCAGTTCCTTCTGGATCGGCTTGGGGATGAGGCTGTACGACTGGAGCTCCTTCAGAGTACTGAAGTACCGGTGCTGCTGACCGAGAGCAATCTCGCTGCCCTGGATGAGTTCTACAAACTGGTGGGGCCAGAACGTGACCAAAACATCAGGTTAGTGTTAATAAGTCTTCGTTACTTTTCACTCAAATCACTATTCACAGTGTTGCTTTGATGGGCCTTTTTTGCGATTACGTTTTTGTATTCACAAAGAGTTTTTTGGTCCCTTTTGCAGGTTGACTGATCAGTATCAAGAAGCTTCACAACATTTATGGGACCTTTTGGAGGGAAAAGACAAAGCTGTTGCAGGAACAACATGTGCGTGGATTTAAATCCCCCCCCATTCTCCCCAGTTACTGTGATTCTTCAGAACTGCTGCATATATGCAGACTTACTGTAGAAGTGCTACTGCTGATCAGGTTATAGAAGTCCTAATTTCTTTATTTAGTTTTCAAAAATGATACGCAATGTGGAGGCCAGACCATCTCCCTTATCGGCGCTTATTGTACACTGAATCCCAGCACCATAGGTGTTAATATAGTTGTGTGTCATTGTCCTGTAATGACACACAATTCACTGGAACTCAAGCCCAAACCCTGACAGCAGACCCATCCACTGCCGAACTTTACTGTGGGCACTTGAATTCCATTTGCTTATGTTTTCCTGTCATCTGCCAAACTGATTTATGCATCAAACTGCCAGATGGTGTAGCCTGATTCATCACTCCAGAGAATACGTTTCCTTATTTAAGGGTTCAGTGGTGGCTTGCTTCACACCACAATGTGTTGCATTTCCTGTGGTCATTTTAGGCTTGAGTTCATCTGCTTGTGAATGGAAACCCATTTCATGCAGCTCTTCATGCAGAAGTCTTGCTCTGATGTTTCTTCCTGAGGCTGTTTTGGAAAATGTTGTCGATGCAACAGGTTACCCGCTAGTCTGAAGCTCTTGGTAGCCCTGTTCTGTGAGTGGTCACAACGTCGTGGCTGAACTGTCGTTGCTGCAAGACGCTTCCTTTTCTCTAGCATTTAAACTTGTGTGCAGGTCTAACAGGACTAGAATTCCACAAACTGAAAGTTGGCATCTTTCTGGATATGGAGAGTAAGTGTGTTAATGCTGTCTCATGAGATGTAACGGTGTCTCATTTCTCCCCTCAGATAAAGCCCTGAAAGAGATGCTAGAGCGGGTACTGCAGAGTGGCTATTTTGATCGAATGCAGTCTCATCAGAATGGCATGTGCACAGAGGACGAGGAGAAGCCTGCAGCTGTGGTGGAGTCCTCAGAGGCAGAGGAGCAGCATGCAGACACAGGTCACTCATTTCATTCACATTATATGTAGGGCTGCCACTGTTTATTAAATGACTAATTGAGTAATTGTTTTGGTGTTTACTGGTCAGATTTACAAACACTAGTCGCATATTATAAACAACAAATCAAGTAAGTTTCAGGTTTTCAGTTCAGATCAAATATTGGAGACGTCACATGTTAACAAGTCCTTTTTGAGTGCATGTATGTGTGCACAGCGCTAGAATACTAATAGCTGCAAAAGCTTGAATTGTGTGTTCGTTGAAGTATTCCAACCCTTATATTATATATGGCAACCCAGTATTCTGTGCAGTTACCATCCAATACCTGATTTGGCTAATCAATCCTTTATTGAATTAACTTGGATTAATGTTTTGGTTTGTACTGTATTTGGTACTAAAGTTATACACCCAGAAGCTACTTCATTTAGAACATCTGCCTCGGCTACATGGATAGTTCAGTTCCTGTGCAAAGCTAGTGGCCAGACCGATGATTTTAGGCAGTTTTGAGTAGTGGTGCAACGGATCACTGTTGATCCGTGATCCGAACCGATTTTTAGGCATCTTCGTCTTTTTGGAAAAAAATAAATAGGCTCTCGTCTGCTTTGCTTTCTTTCTTTTTTTTTTTTGATTATGTGGACAGTTTTATTTTATTCTCCATGTTCAAAGTAAGAAGCAATAATACCTTAAACTGCATTT
>JBBPDC010147546.1:0-42573 GCA_037974485.1 Hemigrammopetersius urotaenia
TTCCTCTGCATTTAACCCATTCACCAAGTGAAGCAGGGGGCAGCCAGGAACACGGCGCCCGGGGAGCAGTGCGCGGGTACGGTACCTTGCTCGGGGTACCTCAGTGGTGCCTAGCGGTCTTGGGGATCGAACCCGGACTTTCTGGTCACAGGGCGGATGCTTTAACCACTAGGCCACCCAACTGCCCCATCAGGCATTATCAAATCAAAAAAGATCTAAATTTATAATGTACTTTTTCACCATCTTTCTCAATCACAAATTGCACCATTTCTGTAGAATCACCCATATAGTCATACAAGTACAATTATAAACAATAAGTACATTTTAAATTAAAAAAATAAATAAATGAGTACAAGTAAATATAAGTATAAATGTAAGTATTTTTTTATTTTAAAAATATAAATCTGAAATTTTCAAAAACAAATCACGCCAGTTCCATGGAGGTTTAACTCTGCTTCTGTCGGACATTAACTTTAATACACTCATAGTATCCACTATTGATGACTTATTAATAATAAAAAAGAGATGGAATCAATCTCCTACTCATTGTTGTGGGAAAGGGGGGTGTAATAATTTCCTATTCTGCACATTTATAGCAAATCTCAAAACAACTAAATCCAAGAACTTTCTACCAAAATTTGCATTTTAGATCAACAGCTTGCTGCTTCACCCTCTCCTAGCCTACTCAGACCATCTCTTACGCTCTCGTTCTAGATAATATGAGCATGGAGATTAATCAAGTCACCTTCTAGCCCACCAACTTTGGTGTCAGGCAGCCTTTAATCTCAGTATAATTCCTGAGATTAAAGACTCTAATGGTACGTTACTTAGGCCTCGTTTACACTGCAGGTCTTGATGCTCAGTTCTGATTTATTGCCTATATCCGATTTTTTTGCCCTTCTGTTTACACAGTTTTTTAAATTGTGACCCATATCCGATTCGCTTGTTTACACTTGCTATAGCAAAGGGGGGGTTGTTACACCACACAGTAGCCAAGATGGACGAACGAGAAATATGCTTAATGATAGCTCTGCGATATATTTGCAAAATTCGCCAAATAACAGCATGATTTTGAAGCTTGGGTGCTTATTTCAGCCTGCGCATGTGCTTCAGTTATTATGGCCTCGACCATTCAGAGGAACGTCTGGGTGCATGAGCGATCTCAGGATTGGTGGGAGAATATTGTGGCGGGCTTTAGCGAGGAGCAGTGGGTCCGAAATTTTAGAAGGAGCTAGCCAACTTTCGATTTGCTGCGTCAGCGTTTGTCCGCATTCCTCTCTTACAACGACACGACATTTCGCCGGGCCATCCCTTTGCAGATGCGCCTCGGGGTTGCTCTCTGGTGGCTTGCAACAGGTGCAGGCTTTCGCACATTAGCGCATCTGTTTGGGATCAGCAGCGCATCAGTGTGCCTGATAGTCATTGACATAATATTAATGACGTACTGTACGCAGTGCCCAGGAAAATCCGATCTGCATGACCGTCGCATCGGCACATATCTGATTTATATCTGATTTATTTCCACATATGAACGAGGCTTGAAACCGATCTCATAATATCCGAATGCATGCGTTTTTTTTCTGTTTACACTGTCATGGAACAGATCCGATCTGTGTCACATATGAGCAAAAAATCGGAATTGCCCTTGCCTTTACATAGTGGATATATATGTATACACAGTAACGTCTCAGTTTTACGTGGATCAGGCTAACACAGATTTTTTGGAGAACCAAACTTTATTACCGCCAGAAGTCCAGCGGTTGTTAACAACAATAAAATTTTCAACAAATTATTTATTCACCTTTACATTTTCTTTAGGGGTAATGCATTAAGCTGAGTTTAACACGAAATTAAAGTGTTCTGGGAGCATATTTGGGGGCATATTTAGGGTTTACACTATAAAAATAGGCATTTTTGGGCGTTTTTTTCCCTTCTTTCCCCCAAAGAGTGCAGGCATTAAGGCAGGCTTCCGTGACTTTAGTTTCTTTTATTTAAAAAACAGAACAGAAAGTGGCACGTGGGCCAAACTGACTTTTCAGCTCAAAACAAAAGAACACAAGTAAAGCAGAGCCTTGGTAATGGCAACGACACCCTAGTGCACCCCAAACTGAACTTAAATACATTTTCTTTAACACATTCCCACCAATCCCAAAACACATGTGCTTAAAGAAACTCAAAACAGCTGTGACACTCATCAGCTTAACCTCACACCAATAAACTGAAATGTGAAAACCCAGGACGACCTCTACTGGCCGTCTACCCACATTAGCACCTTAACCCTTAACATATGCGGGTGCTCTTGGAACATAACCCCCGGGGGGAAAGCGGGGGATTATTATCATATATATATACAGAAAACTGATCTATTTTCACCAAGCTGCATGGCAATTGCCCCGTAGCCCTTTCCTGCCTTGTGGAGGCCCACAATTTTGTCTGTGTGGAGTCGCCAAAATCCCTGTTGCAGTATGTGCAAACCTGGTCTAGAGCTATGGGATACGTTTGACCTCTGTAATTGCAAACAAAGGCTTCTGTACCAAATATTAACACTGACTTTCTCAGGTGTTCAAATACCTATGTGGAGTAGTGCAATACAAATAAATTCTTCACAAATCATACATTGTGATGGAAGGATGGCATGGAGATAGGAGCATGTTTTGAACATGGCAACATGACTTTCCTCATTTTTCCTGAACAGTCTGTTGAGTGTGGCAATGAAGCTGCTAAATTAAAATATGTAAATTTAGTATATTCTCACTTTTATTGCTTTTCAGGATGCATTCGATGCGGTTGGCTATTTCCACTTGGCCCTGGCAGCAGCTCTGGAGGACAGAGGGAACCCTCAAGCCCTGTATATCATTTATGTGAAGCTTGCAGAGATCCATGCAAACCAGCTACCTGATGCAGAGCTTAGCCACGGATACATGGAGAGTGCACAGAGACTGAAGAGGGAGCTGGCAGGATATACAGATTCCAGTGATACAGAGTGTGAAAATGAAGACCAGATTAATTCTGAATGTGTTGATAGAAAATCAGTTAGTCATTCCATTGCAGACTCAGACATCAGCAGTGGAAACAGAACTCTCGTGGGCTCCACAACTACAGACACTAGCCATACAATCACTGATCAGAGAGCAGCTGAAAATGAGGCTGCTTTCACTGATTGCAGCAACAAAGAAGATGTGGACACTTGCAACGAAACTAGCACTCAGCTTGTGCATCATACAGATGTAGAAACAAGCTACTTAAGTAAGTTTTGAGTGAAGTGATTTGAGGTTAGTGATCCCTCAGAATGCCTTTTCCCCCAAGGAGCACTTCTTTCTGCCAGAGAAATATTTAAAATTTGATTACTTTTTTTTTTTTATTTTGATTACTCTTTTTTTTTTTTTTTTTTTTTGATTACTCCTCTGAATAAAAGAGGAAATATTTGTCTGCATACTCTGATTTTTTTCAGGGCTCTTATAATATGTGATATGTCATTTTGTATTATACTGTTAATATAAAATCTCTGACTTTCTTTTTTTTTCCAGCTGTTCAATGGAGAACAGGGTTTATTAAAATGAAAATGAATTCAGTAGATTCTGTAGATTTCTTCCCAAGTCATTCTCTTCCCTTTTGACAGTTTTTTGATAGTCTGTTCAGATTAGTTCAGTGTTGAAATAGATAGCATAAAGGATTGGTTCGTCAAAAGGTTATAGGGCATTTCCCAGGAAATGCCAAAAGAGGGCAGTGTTATTCAGGATTCGACATGCTCAGGCTATTACTTCTAATTATTACTTATATATTTATACTAGTAGTAAATAGTAGTAAAAAGTAGTATTGTCATACATTGTTTTCTCTTGTGCTAATTCATCTAATGGTCACTTTTTAGTTGTTTATATATTATTCCTTTTTTGTGTGTTTGCCTTTTTAAATAAGTGGGAATGAAAAGCTGATTATTCACCAAAATTTGGTAAATCATTCAGGGTTCGATACACTCACACTATTGCACACAGCGTACTTATTATTATAGTAAATAGTAGTATTCATTCATTTCTTTTTCTCTTGTGATAATTTATCCAATGGCCACATTTTAGCTGTTTATATATTATTTTTTTCTTTTTAACCACACAAACATTCTTATTTGTTCTAGCTTTACTTTTCATTCTTATATTCCCAGTGTAAAGGCAGTTGGCTCACAGTAAGTCACCTCTAAGCCCGGCTCTGCCAATTGAATAATGTGTAGTTTGCTTGCAACGTGTCCAGTCATTCAGGGACCATCATTACATGTCTCTAAGGGAGATGCACAGTTTCCTATTAGGCTCTGTTAGGGAAGTAATTGCAAACGCATAAAAGTGTGTATATTTGCTTAATGGGTACAATCAAATTTTGGTGAATCATCAGCTTTTCATTTCCACCTATTCTAAAAAGGCATACACCAAAATTACCAAGCGTCACATTTTGTTCTGACTGATGCCTTTTCTAAACCCACTACACATTTTCTGATCGAATATTAATCAAAAGCAGTTTTTGTCAAATCATACAGTTAGATTAAACACTCTGCGTTCTAATCAAAGAATGGACTCGTTGGAACAACATGTTGGTACACAGTTATCTTCAGTTCATGAGAATAAATAGAATGGCCTGAACAAGACAGTCCAAGAGTTGCAGATCAGGGCTTTTTAGGGCTCCTAATTTGCATGCTTTTCTTTTAGAGCTCACTTTACCACCTCTTAGTATCAGAAGACATGGCAATAGTTACCTAACACAAGGATTGGGGTTTTAGAATTTGCATGAATGTTTTAGAATGATAGTAAACTGCACTTTACAGAAGAAACTTTTGAGAGAACTCAAAACGAGTTTTCATGTTTCAGCAACTTAGATATGCCATATATAACCTTTTTTTAAATAGGAGCATTTATATTTATGACTCTTTTGACAGGATCAAACTGAAGTTACCCACCACAGGATCTGTTCTTTAAAGACACAAAGGATGATTTTACTGTTGTTATTTTTACTGGTCTTCACAGTATTAAATAGTATTAAATAAATAACTGGACATTTTAGGCAACTTCTTTGAGCTGTGTGCTATTCATCAGAGGACAGTAAATTATTTATTACATACTTATTAAGATATACGAAATAGCAATAATAACTTTATTCGTCTAGGCTTGTTTATATCATAATGGGTAACACATATGTCCGCCACATAGTAAGCTTGTGTTTGACTCAAGAATGTCATAGCATGCTAATAAGGCTCCTAATACTACATTTGGTCCTTCCGTAATGACTCTATGTTGTTAGTATTTTACTGACAGTTTAACATTGTAAAAATAAACAAGAAACAAACAAACACACCATGGCAAGACAGCAGCTGTTGAGCGAAAGTCTTAATGCATCACATATTCAAAATCTCTTAGCATTTTTATTTTTATCTGTGCATTTTCAGTGCATGGAAGATGATTCACATTCAATGATTGCATAAACTGAACCTATCCAAACAGACTTCTCTTTTTTTTGTGTTTATGCGCATGTGTGTATGGTTTTGCACTTTGTGCAAGTGAATTATGGCTTTCAGGCATCTGGATGGGAAAACTGTCCCAGCATCTTGGCAAGGGTCTTGGATCATTGCCATAGACATGTTATCCTGAAAAGTTATCCCTAGCATAGTGTGGCAAATCTCTGCTGGCCCGCAGTGTAATTTTGCATGAACCCTCAAGTGTTCCCTGTTTCACGTCAGTAAACATTAGCTTCCATTAGTTCTGCTTAATTTGAAGGATGAATGAGAGGAAACCATCTCTATTATCATCTCTCAAGTATCATCTCTCATCTCTCAAGTTTTATACACTCCTTTTTTATAGCCTCTAAACATGGAACACATACATACATCCAGTGAGCTGGATGTCATTCGATCAAGCTGAAAGTCCACACCTGTACATTCAGTATCAGGCCTCAGCACTTTTCCAGTGATGCTGCATTCTACATCATGGAGGTAAAACACACACCTAAACTAATGTTTCATTGGAGAATCAAGTCAACAAAATAATCAGTGATGTAAACTGTAAGCAGTAAACTGTATACATCTTTCTGAAACATATTTGTCCTGCTGAAAAATTATTGAAGAAAAAGTTATTGTAAAGTATTATGGGGCATTTTATTCAATATTAATGCAAAGGCTTTCAAATAAACAGTATATTTTAATGTCCAAATGTACTGGTTTCCACTGAAGAAATCCCCCATTTTTCTGATCCCAAAGCATTAGTACTGGTATTTGCATCACATTAGCCTTGTAGCTTGGTGTCAAAGCGAAAATAAATGCTATTGTCCCTCCATTCTCAGTAGGATAATCTCTTAATGTACGGGTTTGTTTGTCCAACTATTGTAACCAAAGCACCTGTGGTTTCTGAATGATCCCTGATGTGGTAGTACACGCTGCACCACTGTGAAAAGCATGTGCTAAAACTTGAGAATTGAAAGAGTATTCAGATGCACTGGGTGAACTCAGAGAAAGCCTGAGTCTGGAGCACTCAGAGCTAAAGTGCTAATGATTTGCAGATTATTTCAACTTGAGTGTTCACTCGGCATGCAAGCAAAGAACCTAAAGCACGCAGACACATCTACATGCCAGATGAAGTCTTTGACAGACAAAGTCTGGTGTATGTTAAGGTTTGGGCGCCTCTTATAAAATGCCATTTTGCGGGTGTAAATCAGCACACATCATCTACAGAGAATACACTATTGTTAGGACATATTTTATAGGTTATGCTTTTCCAATGTGTTAAAACTAAATAGAAATTGTGTATGAAAATTAGCCCAAAAACTATTTAAGTGTGTTTTGTGTAGAGAGAATTTGGACTTTTTAACGTAGATGGACAGATCTCCTGAAGATTGCTTCATGTGTCTCTGTGTCTTATTTTGCCAGGGAGCAAATGGAGTAGAAACATGAGCTGCGTTCAGGTTGGGATGACATGTTGATCACATTCTCTGATTAAGCTTTGTGTAAAATGATGGGGGTTCTGTAATATTACTCAAGGGAAATCAGTAGTGTTTTTCTACAGTAATGACTGCCTGTGTCTTCATAGAGGAGAACGCTAATCATATCATCTTAGTGACTCCTACTTTTAGCTTTGTTTGAACCCTCATTATGCCTAGTGCATTACTCATATCACCCCCTGATGGCTTCTATTTTCCTCAGTGCAGGCAAGCAGATCTACATTTACCAAAACACGTAAAATCTCCGTAAAGAGACCACATAATAACCCTTAAGACCCATAAAAACTGTAATGTACTTTCTCACCTCCATCTCAGCAGGTGGCTGGAACTAAAATGTGATTCATGCTTTATCCAATGCATCAGTTCTGTATACTAATGCCTTTAAGTAGACTTGAAAGAAGGATCTGACTTTAAGTAGACTTGAAAGAAAGACTCTCACTTTCATGTCTTGTTCCCCCTGCAGTGTGGGCAGGATTATCAATCGCTGCAGTGTTCACTGAAGTTAGTGATATTTAAAGATGTTGGATGATGATTTTGGAGGACTATCCAAAGGTCCAGCTGGGACTGTTCTTGTCTCACACTATTCAGGTATAGCCATCACAGCCAAGACAAACAGTGTTCTGCAACTGACTAAGCAATTCCATTAACACGCCTGTTTAAGCCTAACCTCACCTTACATCACATATTCCCCAGCTAATCTGTTTATTATGAGAGCAAAAAGATGTTCAAAGTTACAATAAGTCAGAGGTTCCCATTTTTTACAATATTTATACTGTCTGGCCATTATTTTACCCACAATTGTTCACTACATAGACACACAATAACACACTCTTAGGCACACTCTTGCACATCTCTGCTGTTAAACTACTATACTGGTCAAATACTGTACTTATCCTCAATGTAGCCATTGTCATTTGCACTATACATTGTCTTGTCCTGTCTTGTTTAGGGGTATTGTTGCTCTTGTTCTGTCCTGTTTTGCACTTGTGTTCTGTTCTGTTTCTGCTCTTGGTCCTGGAGGAACGTTGTTTCATTTTTACTATGTACTGTGTATATGGTAGAAATGACAATAAAATCTACCTGACTTGACTTGACTTAAATAAGAGAGTAGGCCTTCAGCCTCATGCACAGTTTACCCCATCAACACTTTACACCATACATCATCTGTTGGTTTCTTACCTCAGAACTACTGATGATCAGATAATATCCTGAACGGTGGACTATTCTCAATGCAGTAGTGACATTGACAAGATAGTGGGGTGGTAATAGCAGTGAGAAAATACGAAAAGAATGTCAATATATTTAACATCCAGGAGCAGGAACCACAGGAACTGAGGCCTCAGAAGCAGCAGCCACAGGAACCGGGGCCTCAGAAGCAGGAGACACAGGAACCGGGGCCTCAGAAGCAGAAGCCACAAGAACCGGGGCCTCAGGACTGGAGACAGGGGCGTCTCGTGGATCACCTCGCATCCGAGCCGTGGGAGTCCTGCCTCGTCAAACTGTGAGCTTAAACGGGAGCTCTTCCACGTTTGGACTGAGCATGGGGCGGTCCACGGACACCGCGGGATCCAGAATCTGGGTGCCGTCCACACCAGTAGTCCTGGTTCTCCTCCTCGTCCTCAGAGCTGAAAGCGCCCAGCACTTCTGTGGTAGTAAACTGACTCACTTTTTTCGGTTCATCCCAAGGCTGGATCCAGCTTGCCACACTCGGGGGAACTCTCTCCATTGCACCATAAGCCCATTGCCCTGTCTGCTGTGCCTTTGTCGATCTGTCACGTTTTGGCTGGGCTCGCTCAGGCAAGAGGCTCAAACGCAGGCATCCATTTCTCTTTTAATTAACATCCAAAATAAAAGAAGGCTCGATGGCTTAAAACTGAAAACAAAGAAAACCTGAACAAACACAAACCTTAGGGTTGAGTGAGGGCCAACAGAAAACTAAAACTGAAACACAGTGGAACTTAAATTCTCAGTGTGCCCGAAATTGCGCACTAAAAGTTTTAGTGTTGAGTGCGCTCACACTGAAAACTAAGCTAAAACTGAGAGTACTCGGATGGTGCAATGAAACACAGTGGCCAGAAAACACAGTGCGGAACAATGGACACTATGCGCACTAAACTGGAGCAATTTTGACCACATAGTGGAGGGTGCGGGACTTTCAACGTGTTTTCGAGTTGGATAATGGTGACAAACAGTGAAATACAAGCCTACGCGGAGGCAGCTGGTTCGTATAAATGTAAGTAATGTTAATAAAATTATTTTACTGATGTACACTGCGGTAAAACCAGCAGATATTTTGGCGGCTGGAGAATCGCGAGCAAATGTTAGTCCATCACTTCCGCTAAGTGCAAAACGTGTTCTGTTTGGAACAGCACTGACCCACAGCAGTGCGCACTACAGAAGGCAGTGCGCACTACGCACTAAATCTCAGTGCACTGACGCTAGTGCACGATTTTGGACACACCCACTATAACAAATTAATTAACAAAACACAAAACAGCTGATAAACATAAACAAGAACTAACCCCAGTTTCAACATAAAAGTCCCATACAAAACTTAAACAACAGTGGCCTCTAGTGGCTACTGACTGGGGATGTCATTGTCACAATACATCTCTGTGACAAATGTTACATAACAACACACAGTGCATCCACTAGCTTAGTTGTAAAAAGAAATGCTGTAATAAATGCTGTCCATGAAACATGGACAGGTTAAAACTGCGAAGGATTTTCCTGACATCTTACAACAGAGGAGACTTGTCTGTAATATATTTTATGGCTGGCTGTATATATATTTGTATATATTAAGCTGTTCATTTTGTTACTCTTAAAGACACAAAACAGTAAGAACTCTAGAAGAAATGGGGAAAGCTCAAAGCTCACCTTAGCTCACCATCAGTGATATTCCAGTGGGTAGCTCCTCAAATATCAATGTTACTATGTATGGCTTTTGTTTACCCTTTTTATAACAATGAACTATCAGCCTTCATTTACTTTACTCAGACACTGACAGCATGTTGGGGCAAGTAGCTTTGGAGAAAACAATGAGTGTGAGAGAGAGAGAGAGAGTGAGAGAGTGAGAGAGAGAGAGTATGTCTGTCTTTAAGATTTCATTCCAGCATAGAATAGCAGCCAAGAGAACAGACTCCTTTTTCACTAACGAACAGTACCGACATTATCAAACAGTGTACGTTGCCATAACTGTGCAAAGAAAATGTGGCATGTATTCAAACAGAATTCTTGGGCAAATACTAGAAGCTTATAGAAGCAATTGAAGCTTTGACCCCAGAGATGCATGCGTGAAATCACAAATCATTGAAATCAAGTGATTTTTCACAGACTGTTTTTTGAACAGTCAGTTTATAGACCAAAAACACTCTCCCTTACTAGCTTTTCCCATTTCCATCATCCTGTTCCTTTCTCTCCCCACAATCAAAGATAAAAATTAAGACTATTTAATCACAGTGAGCAATTTGCAGAGTATGTCAGGTTAATACAATATTTCAATTTTCAAACTGTGTTTGACTTTGGATGGAGTAAAAAATATGAAGGAAAATGACAGAAGGAAGATCTGTTAAATTTTACGTAATAGTGACTACACAGATCAATAAAATTAAAGACAGCTGTGTGAGAAATATGCAGTGTCATAAGAATGACATTTTGAATACTTAAATATAGTCAAATGGTGATGCTTATAGTAGACCCTAATCAGGACTCGAGGATGTGATTTTTATATATTTTTTCTTCATTTTTCATTCTGCTACATTCTGAATCAGTCATTACTGGTAGCACTTTTCAGCAGATTTCATAGTGCCAACTATGAAACAGGTCTTTGTGTTCAATAGCAGAGGGAATTAGTCACACTTTGAAGTATTTTGATACCTATTTAATGCAAGTCAGCCATTAATAAACCACAGACAGGGCCTTTATTGACTCTCCGTTTTGACAACAAACCCTCCACTACATGTTCTGTGAGTTGAATTGAGATGAATGTGAGCTTTTTCTTAATCTTCTCCCCACTAAGCATTTGAAAAGGCTTTGTCCGGTGCTACACGTCATGCAAGAATAGCGCAAATGCTATTAAGTGGTGTTTTTAGTTTTTGAGATTTTGCTCTGACGACCATAACCTGTTAGCTACCATTAATGACACTGTTGCTTTGATGATAATTTAGAACCCCATGGCTCCTGAAATAAGGTCGCAGCTGATATGGTGTGATGTGAAAGGCACGTAGCAGACAGCATGTTCTGAAAGCAGAAAATAAGACACTGAATTACTCTAATGGCAAAATCATTAAGCACCTAGAGGAGCCCTCAGCTCTTACCTTGAGAAAATCGCCCATGAAAGTCACTATAATCTCTTCCAAGAGTGCTTTTGTGGTGTCTCGTTCAGCTCCACCGTGTGTATGTCTCACCACATGTCATGATGCACACGTGTGTGTGTCTGCCATCATGACATTTATTTTAGTATGTACTCATGAGTGTGTCTTTGTCCTCTGATATACACCCTTATACGTAATTTCTGACAATACTGTATGCCCCTAAGCACACATTAACTAGGACTGAGGACTAATAGGACTAAAACACTTAATGGACTGTTTCCTTTATATGGAGTAAATGCAGCAGCTTTGTTGATACCTCCAGCAGGCATGCAGAAGATGCTAGAGGAACACAAAAAATGGGAGACATGTATATCCAACGTGGGAAAAGAGCACATCATGTGGCTGCAAGCTGTTCGTTGGAGCATATTTTGAACATATTTTTCTTGGACTGTGCCAGCTCCTGATGCTTTGCTGTTTTAACCCCAGGGCAGGGGAAAGATTTGTACTAGGGTGGCCTGCGGAAGTCCCTCAGAGTCCGCTGCTGCTAGCAGACTGTGTGGTGCCTTGATGTGTGTCGTCCCAATCTGTTCCCCAGAGGACGAGCAGCTGATATTTTCTCTCTCACTTTCTCTTTTACCTGTCAGCGAACAAATCAAAAATGGGAATTAGGGAACCAGAATTAACCCTTAAACAGTGCGAGTTATTGGTATACTGTCTAAATGCAACACCCTAAATAGGGAAGAGCAGGGCACAGCCTAACATGTCAATATCTGAGCAAAACTTTTCTTAGTTTATATATTAATAAAATATGCATCACAATTAATATTAGTCCAAAAATTTATATAGCAACTAGAGAAAGAGTTTTCAAAACATCTTTCAGAGAACTGCCAAAATGTATATTTATGTATAAAAATAATATATTTTATTTACATATATATATCTGTGTACAAAAGAAGGAAGACTAAGTACATGATGCAGTAGAACCACAACTTTACCAAGGCCAGAGAGTGGGCAGACAAGTGACACAGCAACAGGGAGAGCACACAGAGAGAGAAACATGAAACAGAGATGGAATAAAAGAAGTGTGAGTGAAGAGTGATATTCATATTCAAGCGGCATAAGGAAAGTACATGATTGCAAACCTGTATCTGTATTTCTTTGTATCTGCCTTATTTTAACATTGCACTGTCAGGAGTGTTTGGGATGGTCAGTAAATAACATTTGTTGTCATGTGTGTTAAATTATTTAAAAAGACACATTATTAATGAAAACATAAGATGTTGACAAGGTATGTTCTGACGTTAACTTAGAGACAGTGTCCAAACTAGGAATAACGGGTCTAATAAAAATTGCTTACTTAAAAATAATGTGTGCTATATTACAGTACCTTTTTAAAAATATAATTCTGGCTATATAAACCAAGAGTGCAAGGCTTTGCTTGTGGAAAAAACAATAGCAACGGAAAATCAATAGCAACATATTTACAGTATGTTCGCTTTGTTGACAGCAAAGTACTCCTTGCACAATTATTCACAGTTTATTTAGGGTGCTGAGTTCATGTTTCAGTGCTTTCAGGTGGAGCTGGTCTCTGTTGGAGTTTCATCAGAGATGGGGAACAAGGCGTGATTTATTAAACCTGAGAAACATGCCACTTAGAGCATAGCTGGGGGGGCGGGGGTGTAATTGGGTTAATTATCAAATCAGTGCATACGAATTACAGTCATAAGTCCTCATTTAATAGATCTAAAAAGTATACCATAATTAGCCATCTAAGCGCAAAGCAACATTAGTCTCTTGGCCGTCTTTAACATTGGGACTTTTATTCCGTGGTAAGTGGAGGATAAGGAGCTCCTAAGTGTGTTACATTTAATGATGGTCATTAGGCTTAGGGCAGTTACAGCATGGCAGGCTGTTCTCTCTCCATTTGTAGTCCACAGGGCTGAGCTATATTTACTTAACAGCTAGGCACAGAGCACAGGTTAATGACACTGACACACACATGTACATGCATAGACAGCCAGACACTCATACAAATTAGTAATGAGTTGAGTGGTTTATCGGTATTATTGATTATCAGTAAACATTGTTTTAAAGAAAGACTTAAAGACAGACAGCTGTAAATTGTTTCATGACCATGACATAATCTTCCTTATATATAGGGGTTGCTTCAATGTGGTGGCTTTGATATCCAGGAACCCCTTGCTTAATCGCTATTCAGCAGTTACAGCTTCAGTCTCTCGCTGATTTTTTCTGAGAACCGAACTAATAATTGTTTGCAGAAACTGCAGAACAGCAGTCTGCTATGCCCCCTTGTCCTCATGTGGGGTTTTTTATGTTAGCAAGGTAGTCAGACCTGCCTGAACAGAATGAGCCTCTGCTGCTCGGCATCTGATTGTCTTGCTCTGCGCCTTGCCCAAACATAAACAATGCATCACGAGGATGAGGGGGCGTGGCGGATGAGGCCAGGATGTTACAGCTTTTCTTATGGCCATATATAGTCTTTCATGCATTTTAGCGGTAAACTATAAAAAAAACAAAAAAAAAACATTTATTGATTTTGTAACATAGATATTAACATAAAATCAGCTACATATCCATATATATGTTTTGGTACTGTCCAGAGAACAGCGCATTGAGTGTTGAGTGTTCTCGTGTTTTTCGTTGTGTTCTTCTTAAAGCCCTGTATTTTTATTACTGTAAATTAAGTTAAACTATTACTGTATTTACCTTGCTATATACGAAAGAAAATGACAGCGCATACCTAAGAAAATTACAGTACAGTCTATATAGGGGTAACTTCGGTATTTTACATTAAAGCACTGACTGAGACAACAGTTCAGTGTACACTGTACAGTACAAATATGGGTTTACCTTTACATTTTCTTTAAGGATAATGTACTAAGCTGAATGTAAAATGAAATAAATATGTATTGGGAGCATATCTGAGGGCATATTTATCTGGGGGCATAAAAATAGGCATTTTAGGCCTTTTTCTCACTATACGCGGGTGCTCTTGGAACATAACTCCCACAATTGTTGGGGTTTAACTGTACATGATGGTTGTTATTGGGGTTTTTGCCATGTGGTCTTCTCCATAAATAATGTGATTTAGTTGTAGTTGTGATGTAGTTGCTTTTATTTCATAAGTAAATATATTTACAGCATTTTCAAAATATACTTAACACTGTATGTGTATATATTTGTATGCGTTCAGTGTCCCAAATGACTTTTTAAACAACCAAACCTGTTGATGGCCTTTATTTGTTATTCTAATAAAAAATATAAATAGTAAGTAAAAATCAAGCTCTGAAGATAGGTGTGTACTTGTGTTAAATGTTACAGTGCAGAAGGTGGAGCATTCTTTTATATAGTGATTGAAACCACATTTGTTCCTTGTTTGTTCATGTAGAGGCAATCAGCAGAACAAACATCACCTTAAATACAGTTTTTTTGCACTTTCTATGGTGGTATGGAGTTTGCGACCCGAATGATGTGATTGTTAACAGAAACTGTCAGAATATTCCTTTGTAGTAACCCTATGAAGCAAAAAAAAAGCCTTAAATAACTGACTATTACTATTGTTTCATATGAAATAACAACACAGAGTATAAGGAATTTAAGGATTTCAAATGATGTAAAAACGTATATAGTTCTGACAGCAGCTATGTTTTGATGGTATGTATGCTTTGGTATACTTGTATGCATTTATGAAATATGATGATGTGAAAGCAGTGGCTATGCGCTGTCCCAAAAACATTTTTTGCTGATGGCATTTAAAAGTTGGTATGACGCTGGGAAAACTGGATTGCAAAGGAAGGTGACGATGTAGAAAAGGGATGAAATTCTTAGTAAATTGAGTTAAACAAGTGAGAATATATATATATATATATATATATATAGATAGATAGAGAGAGAGAGTATGACTATGAATAGACATGTCATGTATCTTTTTCTCTGGCTTTAGAAAAAGTCTTGTCTCTTGTTCCGCAGTTTGTGCCAGTCCCCTAGACATTTATGTGGCACCTGATTTACGGAATCCAGGCTGCAGTAGTAAAATAATAAGTGTGAGGTGAATGAGAATCCCGATGGAATCCGGGAAAGGAATACAGTTCGGCTCAGAATGGAAACATTTTGTAATATTGCAGCCCATTCCAATCACATGCTTTAGGCCCCCTTTCCCATACTGAAATAGACACAACTCAGTTAGAGTGCCATGTGCTAATGCTGCGGTCCAATTCTTCAGGAGGGAATTGAGGTATAAAGCTCAGTACGGTGAAGCCAAATTTTCTTCCATGTGGCAAATGAGGCAAATTCTTTGTAGCGGCACTGGACTCCTTATTGAGAGAGACAGGGGTTTTGATATGGGAATTAAATAGCATATCCCACATGGAGGAAGAACGTGGTATAATATCAAAGCCCTACATGGTCACACACATGCCTTGTCAATTCTCACCATGTATAAGAGAAATGTGCCTTTCAAAATGGCTATGACAGCTATGGTGAGAAAACACACTCTTAAAAAAGAACTGCCGCTGCCCACAAGTTTTCCCTCCCAGAAGATTTATCCCCTTGTTTTGCTTTGCCACGAATGTACTTGGAACGTATTCATACAAGTGGTATTTTATTCATCCATTTATACATCTACACAAAGGAAAAGCCATCGCCTCATAGACTGCATTAAATACAGTATTTATTGTCGAATACAAAAGCCATAACACTTTTAGCGTCATAAATATCACTGCACAACATACACAGAAGAACAACAAAACAAAACAGTGATAACTTTTGTGCAAAAGCAGCTGAAGGGGGAAACATAAGTAAACAGTAAACTGGTACAAACTTGAGTACTGTGCACATGCCATGGATTAAGCAGGTTTGGGAAAGTTTGTGGTGTGAGCAAGTCTAAAAGCGGTCTGTAGTCTATGCTCATAATAGTGTATCAATGTCTTTTTTTGGCCTCCGTGCAGGTAATTCCTTACGGACTCTGCTGAAGATGGAGTTGGAATGCATGTCAAGTAAAATCCTGTTCTATACTCATAAATAGTAGGGGTTGCACAGCTAATCTTTTTGATGAAAAAGTAGTCAACTAGTCCTCATATAACCAAAGCTGAGCAAAAATTTTTAAAAAAAGTGTTCTGGGTTTCAATAGCATGCTAATAGGTGCAATCAGCAGTTTGTGCAGATGAGATGCAGATTTAGTGCATTTCAGCAAGTTTCAGCCTCAGGCATTTTGTCCACACATACAGTCTAATGTAAATCACATGCTAAAATCACCACAGCTTTCAGCATCTTACTTCTCACAGAGAATTGTAAACTGGATCTAGCTATTTGTGCTCGTCTATAAACTGGGAACAAATTATTATAGTCTGAATATTAGCAGACAGCAATTGCCCTGTCTGTACACGAATAAGCCTTTCAGTCTGAGATATAGGCCTAGCCACTGAATGTAAAAAAACTGTAGAATTGTTAGTCAATTTGTTAACTAGTCTATGCAACCCCTCCTATATAATCACAATGTAGTGTTACGTTCATGACTACTATGTTAGAACATTTTAAAGCTCTTCCAGCTTGTTTCTCATGCTTGTAAGGACTAAGTTTTTCAAGAGCTCTCTGACTTTTAAATAACATCAGCATGGACACACAAGTTTTAAGACAGACTTTTGAGCTTTTGCTTATGAGATCATCAGTAAATTCAGGGGACAATTTGGATAATTCTCTAAAAACTGTGAGCTTTCATGTCAGTTTCGATGCTATATATTAATGGTGAACTGTCACTTTTACAATAAACCAGTGAACTAATAATTCCTGTGAATCCTGTGAGCAAGAGCTCTTGAGAAGTGTCCCTTGGGGTCATGAAGGCAGCATAGTAACCAAAGAAGTATCTCAGTGTCATATTACTCTTTGCTTTCTTGGTAAGCGTGATGTCATCAATTTACTCCCATACTTAAAGAGAAATTCACTTTTAAAGAATGTCTGATAAGGCAAATGCTTTGGGAGTTCAAAAGCCAGGCTGTAATGGTTTCATATGAAACTGGGCTGCCCAAAATTCAATCTTTTTTAATTTAAGGTACACACTGGCAGGATGCTATACTATGTTCTAAAGTTATAATGTCACAGGTTATATTTCATGACCCATGTCACGCAAACTGTTTTGAGGCAGACATCAGTATCAGGATGTAGCATGTGCAATCTGCAGAGAGCAAAATCACCAGAAGGGTGCAGTGCAAGCTTCTTCATTCACTCTTCTAAACAGCATTGAGACATCTGCGCATATCTTGGTGTTACAGTGCAGTCTCCAGGTGAATGGCAAATTGTTCTGTCTTGTTTAATATACGCAAAATAGGCATTTAAAAAAAGAAACATTTGACTTGCACAGAATTTTGAAATCTATGTTTCATAGAAACATAGGTACTATTTGATCTTATGTATACATCATGATAAGCACATGTGGACCAATGTGGAAACTTTAAAACACTTACTTGCAGGGAGCAAAGGCAACACAAACCCTTAACACACAAACAAGACCACAAACAAACTACAATACAGTACAGTACATTTTCCAAAAGTTTTTCACAGTTTCAACACCACTTGCTGGACTTACCTCTATTTATAGACATGTGCACAGGATAAATGCTCACAGACATGCATGTGGCACTGTAAAACTATCAATACACACACCCCTCCACCCCAGTCATATGGAGAACATGAAGTTAAACATCCTCTAAAATTTGTCAGGATATGCGTGGGAATTCATTCAGTGCTCTTCCCGCTTTAGATAAAACCCATCATCACCTACAGACAGGAAACACAGTACCTCCTGATTCAGTTATCTCTCCAGAAAATGTTTTGCCAGTTACATCATTTCTCAGATAAACACAGCCTTTCGGGAAATATATGCTGTTTTGTTGGACCTTCCAACTGCAGTGTCCAGAATGTTCCCTAGGGGGAAACAGTTAAGATTTAGTATGGCATGAAAGATGGCATGAAAAATAAGTAGCCAGAATAACGAGTAGTAAAAGCAGGAATTATAAAAGAGCTATAGCTACGAGATGTGGTGTTTTAGATCTGCACTTCAGCTCATTTTATTATGAGGTTAATATGCCAAATATGTGAAAATGTTTTTGACTTGAGGAACAAACATTAGCATTTACTGTTCAGATATTTCTTTGCCAATGTCATTACATCATTGTTTAATGTCCATTAAAAATAACCACCGGTTGATTCAAGATTACATTGAAATCTGGCCAAAGACAAATTAAGACAATTTTAACACAAAGAAAGTAGGTCCAGATCAAAATATACAAACAGTCTGCTTAGACAGTGTTTTATCGTGCACTAATATCTGATCTCTCTTATTGGATGCAAGACAGATAAAAAGGGTTATATGAGCAAAAGCCAAAAAATGGTTCTGCTGCTGTCACGGCTCGGTCAGTGGCCGTTAGGGGCCACTGCTTTTCTGTTGTTTTTTGGTCTTTTATTTTGACATTCTGTTCTGTTTTCCTGCTTGTTTCCAGTTTCCACCTGTTTTGCATTTGTCCATGATTTCTGTCTGTATTTAGGTTCTGTTTGTGTAGCACGCAATGTCTGTCCATCGCCTCATTTAGCCTTATTATGCCTTGTCTGTATCCTGTTTTCATGCTATCCAGTTCATGTTTCTAGCGGCCCTTGTGCCAGGTTTAATTTCTGTTTTATTTTGTTTTGAATAAAGTCAACCACAGCATGGATACCTGCTTTCCAGTCTGGTCCTCGCCCCGAGGTAAATCACGGGAGCCGGTTAGAACCGGCCCCCATGACAGCTGCATAACAGGTCTAACCAAAGGTACCAAATATTTGTCTGACGATATCTTCGGGCTGCAGATTACAGGCTGTCTGTGACATTTTTCAATAGATTATGACTGTTTCCTCAGTCACTTTTAGTTGCTTGTAATAGTGGGAGGTATAGGGAAAGGTCTGTGATTTTTACATGGTTCACCAGTATAGATATAAGTCCAACGTACAGAGCTGCAATAACAAAAACAAGTCCAATTACACATATTGTATGTGTGTACACAGTGGAAGTTGTAATGACACAGGCATTCTTATGAAGAGGGCTGACATAAATTTGACTTAAACTGGCCCTTAAAGATCTGTAAAAGCAGCTGGCCACTTTATGGTGGTACAACAGTAGTAATATTTCCTTGCTCTTTTCTGTGGGTGCAGTGGCGAGTGCAAGTGAGATGATCAACTCAGGTCATCTGAAAACATTAAAGACTTGGTATGAAGATTAGCGTACCTCAGTACATTGCCACACACTAGGTACCAAGATACAACACTGCAAGCTAGTAGATTGTCCAAGGGGAGTCTTTAAACTTATATGTAAATAATAAAGCGGTTTGTTATTCAAAACACGTCTCACAACAGTAGAACAGTAGCTGTAATACAGTTCTCATTACAACAGACTGTGTTTCATGAAAAATGTTCCCTCTTAACAAATCTAGATCTGGAAGCTTTTGAACTGCATCAAATATCTTAAAGAGGAATGAATGGAAAAGAATGTAGGAGAATACCAGCCTTTGGGTAACAAGAATAATATCTGTTTAAGCACATAAAAGCAGATGTATTGCCAGGATTTTTAAAGTATTTTTTTCTTTAATTTGATCCTTCATCAAATTTGCCCACATTGGATATTTTATCAGACACTGGCTTTTTATATATTTAATATTCTGTTTCAATATTTTAAAGATCATACAGCAGTTCCATAGCTTTTTGAAACATAGAGTGCCATAAAATGGAAGTGAAAATAAAACCAATGGAAACTTTAGGAAATGTACATTGTGAGGTAGGCCCAAAAAGAAACAATCACATTCAAGTGACTGAATCTGGTCATGTGTACTCTTCACTTTTCATGCCCTGTCCTACTCCTACCCCACCCATGAACACTTACCAGAATGATGTGAAGCGTTCGTTTTTTTATGCCATATCTCATTCGGCACATCAGTCACAGTGGAATGTTTTG
Organism: Hemigrammopetersius urotaenia; assembly: GCA_037974485.1. Lineage (NCBI taxonomy): Eukaryota > Metazoa > Chordata > Actinopteri > Characiformes > Alestidae > Hemigrammopetersius > Hemigrammopetersius urotaenia. Next base: position 20,281 of record JBBPDC010147546.1, read on the forward strand.
GGCTTTTAAGGTGACTCAAGGAACGCTTGAGAGGTTTTTATTACAGTTCCCATTAGAGTCAGTTCTATCTACAGAAATGCGCCTCTCCATCTCACAACCCCCCTCAGCTGGGTCGCTATCTTCAGAGCTGCACTTGCTCCGTCCCTGGTGCTCACTCTGCCAACTGTGTCCACTGTATTTATATCCATTGAATGACTGAAGGTTGGGATAGCGTGCCCTCTTCATGCACAGTATCTCCTTAAAGGCATATCTGAACTCTGGACTTCTGCAGTAGATGAGGGGGTTGAAGGCTGAGTTGGCGTACCCAATCCAGTTTAAGATTCTGTAGAGGATGCTGATGTTGTCCACCTTATGGACACTCACAACCACATTGAGCACAAAAAAAGGAAGCCAACAGAGTGTGAAGATGCCCATGATGATACCCAGAGTCTTTAGAGCCTTGTGTTCCTTTAGACAGAACTTGGGTTTTTTGATGAACCGCATCTCGCTGCCTGTTCCAGAGCTTCGGACTTCCTGGAGATCTCCATTGCGGTGAAAACGACCTTCACTCCTGTCAATTTTCTTCAGCTGCTTCCTGGCTTCTTGGAAGACCCGACTGTATACAAATACCATGATCACCAGAGGGATGTAGAAGGAGATGATGGAGGAAATGATTGTATAGGTTTGATTGGGTTGGAACTCACAGCAGTTTGTGTCATTCATGCAGGCCACTGCAGCTTCTTCTTTGGAGATCCACCATTTCAAGTGGATAGGCAGGTAGGAGATGAGCCCACCTATGACCCACACAAGCAGAACCACAATGCGAGCCTTGCACTTGGTTAACATTGACTGGTAGCGGAAAGGTGAAGTGATAGCAAGGTAGCGGTCTAGGGCAATGACACAGAGCGTCTCGATGCTTGCTGTTACACAGAGCACATCAGTGGCTGTCCAGAATTCACACCAGAATCTGCCAAAGTACCAGGTTTCAAGGACAATATAGATGGCCCCAAAGGGGACAACCACAAGTCCCATGACAAGGTCAGCACAGGCTAATGACATGATGAAGCAGTTAGTGACATTTTGGAGTCTCTGGAATCGGGCAATGGCTGTAATCACTAGCACGTTGCCCAGAACAATGGCTAAGACCAGCAGAGACATGGCTATTCCGAGCAGGACCATCTGTAGCTCAGTGTAAGTGGAAGGCTGAGAGGTGTTTAGTGCATTAGAAGTGTTCAGAGGAGGGTCCTGTGTGCTTGTCGTGATCTGAGAAAAGAAAAGAAACATGTATTCATGGACAAAACATTTGAAAAGGCAAACAAGACCCTAACAAATACAGCTACAATGATTAAACAAAAATAAATAATTCACAAACCTCCATAAATAGATTTCCACGTGTTGGTTTCCTCCCATGCAAACTAAGAAAGCTCCAGCTTCACAAGCTTTTACAAGATATTAGATTCCCTACAAACATCTGTCCCTACAAACTCTTTCTCAATCTCTTTCACGACTGGACTCGCTGTTGCTCACTCTAATCCCCTCCCTCTCACAGACACAGTCGCTCTGGTCGGCTGTGCTCCATTGAATGTAGCTCTTAAGCCGTTTGTCAGAGCCCTTATAACATTCTGTGATGACATCATAGCTGATCTGTATCCAATGAGGTGCCTGCACTGGAGTGAGAAGGCTGTTCTGGATTTGAATAGGTTGACTGTACAGCTACAGTAACAGCCAGACAATAAACCTGTTTTGTGCATATTAAGAACAATACATTACACTTTTTTGCTGTTTCACCAATTAAAATTTAACCCCCACATACTATAAAGATTATGTAAAAACATCTGTTGGAATGCACCCTTTACCTACATGCAGCTTCTTGAAACCTTTAAAGGCTTCTTCACCGAAGAAATCATTTTAATCTTTAGAGAAGCAAAAAGGTCCTTTGGGGGACATAGTTCAGAGAAGTAAGTGATAAAAGTATATTGAAAGTGTTCAAATTATTTCTTTATCTTAACATTAATAAATCAATACTTTTGAGCAACAAATAATCTACAATTTTATTTCCTCATTCAAGATTGACATTCCCAGTCTTCTCAAGTAAAAAATGTTTTATTGGATTACTCATGCCTATTTCACTGTAATTAGGTGAAAATCTTTTTAAGTACCTCTGTTTTTGTTGGTTTATGTATTTACATTATTTAAGCTACCCATTTATCGTATCAAAATACCATGATAAATGAACCAATAGAAAAAAATCCTTTAACTTAAACTGACTTAAACAGTTAGGATTTTTTTTCCTTCTTGTAAAATAACTGAAAGCAACCATTTTAATACAGATAAATCTTTCCAAAAACCCATTAAACTTGGCTAACTAAGGTGTTTCAATTCCTGTGAAGAGAAATGCATCAACTGTAATCTATTTTCATAGGCTCTTCTCCAGCCTCTGCTCTACCTTGGCTCTTACCATTCACCAAACACACCTGCTACTCATTCTGGGCATATACACTTCTGCTAGAATGGACAATTTGTGGAGTCTCTGTGTTTTCCTCCTCGTGTTCTGTAGTTTGCTTGGATTTATCTGGCTTTGACTCTTGTCCTATTATCTGTTTTTAGGGATATGGATCGGCCCTGTTTAGACGCCTGTCTGGGACAGCTGTGTATAAGATTGCTATGCAGCCTCCTCTCAGCCCAACTCTTCTGTTATATAATTGTTATACATTTCAGTGTTTAGACCTATGTGACCTTTTATTCAAGGTGTATAGAAAGGAAAGCCATCATTAAAGCTATAAAAGTGATCCTGTTACTGTTAGTGCTGTTCTCAGAAGTGATGCACAGAAACAGATGGATTGCAACCTGCGATTGTGAGCTACAAAGCACAAATAAATGACAAGTAAGGCTGATTAAAAGGACAATGAGAATAAACATAAGCTAGTTGCACACAATGCAGTGGCTCCTTTCTGTATACTGATGTGTGAAAAAACGAACACAATTTTGAACAGCAGTTTCAAATCTTTGAGTGCTAGTGTTTGTACAGTATGTCAGTGTTATAAATATCCTACAATAAGAAGATGTTGCAAATTAAGGTTAATTAAGATTCTGAAGAAATATGCAGGCATTCATATGTGCATTCTTTCTGATTTTTGTCTTCATCGTCGTCATTATGTATTATTCATCATTATGTCTGTTTATCATTCATTTATTCCTCCAAGAATCTTTTGTCATTTAACTAGTTAAACCTCTTTACCTTTACAGTACATTTGAAGACAGATTTAACATGGTATGAACGTGTTCGGTATTTTAAAGAAGTACACAGAGTTCCATCTAAGAGTGCAAATTTCTCAGATTCTAGTGTGTCAATCACCCATGAGACACAGAGTAGCTACACCGTCTAATATGTAAAGGGAAAATTGTATTTTCGCTCGAGCCTTGCCCAGGCTAGTAAAATATCATTCAAATGAGTATGCAGGTAAAAGTAAAAGGAATATCTGGCAGCCAAGATTTCTACTGCTCACAGTGGGTACAAGTACTGAGATAGCCTGTCTGCTGCGCTTCGGAAATAAAGCAGCTGAGAGCATGTGATAGTCGTGCTCTGTGTGTGCGCTTTGGTCAGAGTTGCTCCAGTCGTTATCAAACTTGGCTCCTCTCCCTGAAGATCAAACCAGCACAGCGCTGACAAACGGCCTTCATCGGCTAAAGCATGTGGGTTATCACAGACCTCATTACTGTCCCACACATGTGGACAGGACCATAAGAAAAGTGTGTTTATGGGCCTCTTATCTCCACAATGTTCCAGCCTAAAATACATTCTAACACCCCAATTGGCTTGACCATAGAGCTGCCACCAAAGACAGTTATATCAAGAAAGCTCTGAGATTACATGTTGTGTGTGCAATCAGCTCGGTAGCTGGCTTGGCATCAGGGGCCTGCGTGCTTCACTGCAAGTGTTCTGCTCTTCAGTTTAGCCCTCCAAGGAATGGAAAGATGAGAACAGGACAAAGGCTGCGACACACCACATCTCTGCACAGCATGTGAGACACTGATACCTGATACCTTTCTCTCATTTTCTTTAATGTGGACACACTCCAGGACAGACCAGTTCACACTACTCGTGTTGTGGGTTTTGTTGTTTTTCTCCACAAAAGTATAAAATGTACCATACCATGTACAATAAATTAAAAAAATACAATACAATAGATATAAAATATACAATAAATAAAATAAAATAATATATGTTTTATCTGCTTCTGGCAGGTTTTTTGTTCAGTCAAATCTTTTTCCTCTTAGATGGACGAATGAATGAATTAGGCTCATTGCGCTTAACTTTAAATCCACAGTATTGTCATCTGTGTGTCCAGTTATACTGAACCATCTCAATGGTTTCCCTTTTCTCCTCTGTGAACAGTCTGCAGTTGGACTGCAGTGCCTGTATTTTTACCAGAGACTAATAGGCCAACATCTGCAAATAGGTTTACTTCTTTTTCTAATATGCCTTCTGATATGTTTTTAGAGGGGGAAGGAAAGACAAACAGACATCCATACATGCAACTCAAACTTAATGTAACAGCTAATAGTGTGAACCAAAACAGGAAGAAGAAAAATAAAAATAAAGAAAAAACGAAATAACTCAAATGCCCATTGTCCCTTGTGCTGGACTCATGGTCCCCGGGTAATACGCTTTCCTTCTACACCGATCTCATCGTACTCCCACTGGCTCCTTACATAAAGAGAAAAATATCTCTAACTTGTCATTAATTATGTCCATATGCTGCTGTGAGATATAGAGACAATAAATCTTATTCACTCAAAGTCATTAATATTTATATATATATATATATGTTTCAAGGACGCTACCGCTACCACTGCCACACCTCCCACCACTTTCTACCTGTAGATTGCGTCCCCCAGAGCTTCAACTCCACCCCTCGGTCACCCCCCAACACACCACCATGATCAACCTATATTTCGCATGCACCAGGGTTCTAACCACGCCCCCTATTCATGTCACCTACACACTCCTCAGACATCCAATAGATGTCCACCCCTTGGACACGCCCCCAGTCACATGCCAGGAAAATCTCTGCTATTTCAACTGGAAGTCACATTCAGTCTTTGTTCATTCATGAACTCCCTCAGGGTACGACTGGTTTAACTCTTTGCTTATCTTCCTGTGGATTACTTGTGTTTTTGGACTTGGCTTTGTGTTCTCGGCTACAGTCTTGGATTAACCCCTTGCACTGTTTGGATTACTTAGTATGAACATTTCTGGACTCTGATTACGAACTTGCTTTCTGTATAGTGGACTGGGTTGTGGACTCCTGTGTACCGACCCTGCCTCCCTTCGAATATTCGCTGCCTTGTGGACTTGCTGGATCTATTGTATTCAATGTATCTTCTGCAAGTATACTGTACATTGCCTCACCTCATGATAGCATGAGTGAACCAACAACAAATGTCACAGCAGCAGTGGAGGAAATGAAGAGTATGTTCCAACAAATGATGTTTACAGTGCAAAACCAACAGACAGAAATACAACACCTACGGCAAAGAGTGGAACAGCTATCTCAAGAAATTCAGGAAGTCTGTGGCCCTGGATTAGGAGCCACAGCCCCCGTCGATGTGCCCTAGACCTAAACCAGACCTAAGACCTATCGTCATAAAGAGCGGTACTGGCCTTGCTCCTCCACTGATAGTCACTGGGGCTTCCCCACCCAATGTGACTTGGTCCTCAAACTCAGTTAAATATTTTATACAACAATCTATGTCATAAAATTGATATGTCAATTATAAGAAATAATATCGTTGTGCTTTGTTTTACCTCAGGTAGTTGTATCTCAACTTTTGAAGTCTGTAATTACACTATTATCTTAGCTCTAGGCTAGTCACAGGTACTGCTGCAGGGGACACTACAAAGCTGTTTTCCTATGAGCCTTGTAGATATACATTCACATTGGACTGTTCATTTCAAAAATATCCTAAGAACCTCCATTACTTTATGCAAACTCATTTCACAGCAACACAGAAAGACACATTCTTAGCTTCAGTTCTAGCTTGGGCTCTGATCTGATTAAAGCATGTCTCAAAGGCCTTGTTTACACTGCAGGTCGTGATGCTCAATTCTGATTTGTTGGCTATATCCAATTTTTTTGACCTCACGTTTTTTTAAAATTGTGACCCATATCCGATTTGCTTGTTTACACTTGCTTTAGCAAAGAGGGGTTGTTACACCACACAGTAGCCGAGATGGACGAACGCGAAATATGCTTAATGCTGGCTCTGCGTTAACTGCAAAATTCGCCAAATAATAGCATGATTTTGAGGCGGAGAAGAAGGAAAAGGCGATTATTGCAGCCTGCGCATATGCTTCAGTTATTATGGCCTCGACCATTCAGAGGAACGTCTGGGCGCGTAAGAGATCTCAGGATTGGCAGGAGAATATTGTAGCGAGTTTAGCGAGGAGCAGAGGGTCCAAAATTTTGAAACCTGAAACCGATCTCAAAATTTCCGAATGCATGCGTTTTTACACCGTCATGGAACAGATCCGATCTGTGTCACATATGAGCAAAAAATTGGAATTGGGTCACATTTAACTGACAGTGTAAACGAGGCCGAAGTATACTGTCACGCACTGCTTTCAAGATTGAAGAGTATTAACTTTATTTCCCCCATAAAAAATGATGGAAGAGGTAATTGCTCTTTCAAGAAAATGTCTGATTACTTTGCTTGTTTCATGAGCATTAGGCTTATAAGAGATGCTAAGAGCCCCGATTCAGTATAGGGCTGTGAGAGGTATACAAGACCTGTATGTTTTAACTATGGAATAGCATTTATAACATTTGCTCTATGTAATATAAAACAAAATATGCATCTTGAAATGTATAGGCAGATTTTAAACCACCGTGTGTACAGTGTAAGATAGGGACAGGCCTAGACACTGTAAGCAAATGCAAAAAGGGTGGGTTATGTATTTGCCCTAGTTTCTTCAGCTGTCACTAAAAGATCTGTGCATGCTCTCTCTATCTGCGGAAGCTACAGACAGATGGTCAAACCATTTCCCCAACGTTTCTGTGAGGATACCTTGGAAATTTCCGCTTGTAATGTATGCCCTGGAGTCAGAATCATATACTGTTGATTGTAGTTAATTCTACTAGTGCAGATTACAGTTTCTTGTACCTTTATTGATGGAACAACCATATTGTTTAAATCTATTTATTCACTCTACATTTGAAAGTTATTCCTTCTGCAGGTAATGTAATCCATATTTTTAAAAATCGTTTAGTAGTTTGTGACAGGCATTTTTGGGGTATATTTTAACTGGCTGATGAAAATGAAATATACCCAGTTTTCTCTCCAGTTTAGTAACTCCTGATACCCACGTGCCAGCTAGCTCTCTATCCATCATGTAATGATTAAAAGATTTGATGGTGAAAGCAAGCAAATGTTTCTGCTGAGACCCATGAAGCCACCACTTCTTTTCAAAACTGCCAATAATGTCATTGGGCATCTCAGACTCTAAACATGTGTCAATGAATGGTAATAAAGGAGCTCACTTTCACTAAGAGCACCTTTGCTTTGTGGTGAATTTGAATTTGCTTAGTGTGAATGAACATACTCCCCACATTTGCATTCATGAAAATGGGCTTCATCAGAGCAAGAGCTAATAATGGTATGCATAATGCATGCTGCTGTTCTCCCTCTTTGATTTTCATTATTCATTCCATCATTCATGGCTCGTGAGAGCTGTATCTCAGACGAGCATCTTCCCATAGGGACGGATTTAGCAGCAGAACTCTTCTTTGTCTGGATTTAAGGTCATACACTCAGTCCACAAGTGTAATATGTTGAAAGAATCATAAAATGGAGAAAGACTGAGTATGACAGGAGAACTAAACTGTGAGCAAAATAAGTGTCACAGCTATTAGATTTTCTGTTTTCAACAAATCAATTCAAATGGTTGTTGTGTTCTTTATCCTGTCTTGTTGAGTAGGAGATCTTTCTTCTCCTAGACTTTCCTGCTTCCTAGACAACTCCTCCCTCTCTCTGCCACAATGCCTGGCCATACGCTGTCCAGATGATTGCTTGGATTCTGACTCCTTCATCACCTTTTGGCTTTAGCACACTTCAGCACTCAAAGGCTGTTGTGGGCTCCTTTCCAACACTTATAAATACCCAGGAGCCATTAAACACAGTTCCTCTCCAGTGAGGTTGAAGGAAAGTCTGCATGTTCAGAAGATTTTCAGATCACCTTTATATTATTAAGGAAGCAGAGACTAATGTTTTGCCATTTATGCAATTCCACATAATTGGCATAGTAAGGAAAACAATTCTCACAGTATAATTCTATTTTACAATTCATATAATTCAATCTTACAGTTATAAATAGTTAGGTAGTCAGAAGTGGAGTTTTTGTTAGGAAAGGGGCAGTGCCATTATGGAAGGTCAAGGGGGCTTATAGCTGTGTAGATATAAGTAATCTTGGTAATCTTTACCAAAAGATTACCAAACATTGCCTGGTTTCCCTCTCCAGATGTTGTGCCCCTGAATCTAGCAAAAGTTTGGTTGGGGAATAAAAAGAAACAATGTCTATTAAAATGTTACTTCTACCAGAAAATTAAATATTAGTCATTCTTTATGAATACAGAACAAAAAGTAAACAAATAAACAATTGCATCACCAATAAATACACTTTCTTTAGAATATGTTACTGCTGCCAAGTAACACTGGACCACTGAAAGAGGACAAAAACATTCAACAATCTCAATTGTATATTCCAGTCATTTTGTGAACTTTGTGTCATAACATAAGGAATGTATCATAATATGGCAGTGTTTAATAAAAAAACGTCTGCTTTACGAATAGACAAAAATCTTGTCCACCTAATGGAAATAAAGTTAGCCAAAGGGACCCAAGAGATTTGGTGCAATTTCACAAGGTCTGTATGTTTTGTCAGTCATCCCTTACACTTGGCTCAGTCAAGTGATAAAGTACAGATGTGTCTTGTAGAGAGCTTTAGGAGAACCATGTCATTTCAGGAGCCACAGGTCAAGGGCCTATTATTTCCACATGATTCAGGGCTGTTATGTTGGTCTTTTCATCACAACCTATTGCATTAGCGGTCTCCCCAGACTCTATTATCTGAACATATTCAGAGAAGAACACAAGCAGCTTAACTTAAGTCTAAATCTCAAGGTGCCACCAGAGACTGAGTTGTATTCTGATGGCTAAGCAGAGTTGGAAGATTATGCCGAATGCTATCAGATCTAAGACACGTTCTTATTATTCCTGTTCTTTACAGTAAATTTTCTGTGGGAAAATTATGGGTTGTGTCTATGTACTGCCTTCAAATGATTTGTCATGCACGTTCTGTCAAACTTTAAATGGACGATTAAAATAATTTTCACAGTTGTGACCTGCGGAATAACACAGTTGCACACATTATCTGTTGATTACTCTAACTATCAACAGAACAGCTAATGACTGTTTCTTTCATATTGCTTGACTGTGTCTAACACTAGTTGGATGCTAGTGTCACATTCCTCCATATCTCCCGAATGAGGACAGGCACACTCGCAGACACCAATGTTCATAATTCTTTTATTTATCTTCAAACCAAAAGGCACAATGACTCAAGACTATAACAAAAGAGAATGGAGAATACACAAACTGAACATAGCGTAACGGTTGACCGAGAACTAATGTCCAGACACCCGAACTTAAAAACAAAACCCAATCAAACTAAAGCATTATCTTCTGACGACCCTGGCCAGCTGAAACACATAATAAACAAACCCATGGCCGGTGGTGCTCAGGATGTCATAATAAAAGTTACAAAACCCAAAATCAAAAGGACTAACCTAGGATGGCCTCTAGCAGCCACTGACGGGACGTTACAGCTAGACCACAATGAAACGCCAGTGTAGTTTTGCACTAGTCACACTAGTAACACTTATATTTTCACAAACTTATCCAAAGCTATTGGAAATCTTGAGACCACTGGAGTATAGTTGGTATTATGGGGCTGTCCAAGGAATAAAATTCATGTATCAGTGTTACTAATACATCAACAAACCAGGATGCAAATGCAACTATGTAGTTTGTTTGTGAAATTACATTAAACTTTTCTTCATGTGAGGTATCAGTTGGAGACAGATCTTATGTGAATTGGTTGCTGGACATGAATCATTTAATGACAAGGAACACAACTGGTTCCATGGAATCAGATAAAATACTCTGCATTCTCCAAACATGAGTGTGTAGAAACTGGCTTTGGTTTCCATTACAGTCTGAAGACATCAGATTAAATTTAGCTAACTGTTCTGTAATAAAAAGTTACTTTGTATTAATGGAGGACCTTGTTTTAGAATTCAGCGCAATGAAATATTAGCATGAGGCTCGTGGCAAAATGAGTTCAGAGTATGCTTAGCCGTATAAAGGTGCTTTTATCAGGTCAGAAATTCTAACTGAAGTAGTAAGAAGTTGAAGGGATTTGGCAGGCAAGAGAATATACAAAACAAAGTGATTAACATTGGTTTCCTAGTTATTTTTTTCAGCTCTTGGATCAGTTTTTATCGTGCTCATTTTTCGGATGGTTTCAGGGAGGGCAGACTTCAGTGGGGACATAAGCACTCCTTCTCACACAACTGCATGAGAGCTCGCCTGACGATTTTATCATGCTGGAATGTCAGATAGCTGTCCGAGCTGAGACTGGTGTATTATTTTTATTGCTCCTTTGTGAGCCTGAGGTCTGTCCACTGTGGCATGATGTTAGTTTAGGCTCAGGTCCAGTGCCACACAAGCAGAGAGAAAAAAAGAGACATTAAGTATTATGCTGTCTTTTAAATTATTTGAGAAATAAGAAAGTAGTATCCTCAGTATCCTCTGGGGGCTATAAAAAGTATTCTGGCATCATTACTTTAAATCAGTCAAGTTGGGAGTGTCTTCTAGGTGCTGCTGGATCAATCAACACAGCTTCATTCGGTTCAATACAATAGGAGGATGTGCAATGAAGTGTTGGTAAGCACAAGCTTAATGTATATGTCATATTAAGGTATTGCTTTTGTCTTATTCATACAGGACAGACACAGCTGATCCAAAAGTAAAGTTTATTATTATGCAGTATGTTTTGTACATCCTTTTCCCATACTGAGTCTCAAATGACTCTGCTATCTTTATAACTGATTACATATTAATTAAAATACTGGGTCCTAATGTATAATATGTTCAACAACATGTGCATAGCTGGACATTAGGTATAGAAGCCTGAATTTCATAAGTTGCACAGTATAGAGAGCAGTATAGAGAGGTGGATTTAATGCTACTTGAGTCAGTTAATGTCATTCTTTACTCTTTATATTGTTATTTTATGTGAATTATATAGAAAATACTTGTAATGTAAATAGAGGAACTATTACACCTCTAAACCTCTAATCTTCTGTTAGCTGTTAGCTTTTTCTTATTTGTGTTTAAGAAATGTTCAGATTTGTGTTTCATTTAAAATTGTACCTATTTTCTATAACGTTTGCACAGTCATAAAAGGCGTGGCTCATGGTACATTTCACTGCATGTTGTACTTGTGTAGCTATGCATGTGAGAAAAAAAGAATCTTGAGTATGTTGAATCTTGAATCAGTTTAAACAAAAATGGGTTCTTACTTCATCCAACAGTATACTCTTGTTACCATGCAAGCAGTATGCATAAAAAATCCATTATTAGCATTTGGTAATGGTTTTAGCAATTTGATAAATGCAGAATTAAATTGTTGTGTGGTGGTCATGTGCATGCATCAAGTATTTTGCAATGTGACTCAGCCAATCAATCTTTAGACTTTTATAATGCATATTATAAAAGTCTAAAGGGTGGACTTTTATAATATGCATTATATTATGGGTGGAGGTAGCTCAGTGGGTAGGATACTTGCCTCCGGACCAAGTGGTCACAGGTTCGAATCCTACCTTCAGCACCACCACTGGGTCCCTGAGCAAGACCCTTAACCCCAAGTTGCTCCAGGGAGACTGCCCCCTGTAGTCAGGGAATGGAAGTTGCTTTGGATAAAAGCGTCTGGTAAATGTAAATGTAAATATTAGATAACTGAGGTTTTGGTTGGACGTTCATGTTCTTCTGTAATCCACTTTCCTATTATGCATTGAAACATAATTCATGCTAATGTCCCAATATCTGATACCTGAAAGAAAACTTTTCAAAAAGCATACAACTGAAAAAGCATTCCAATGGAGCATCAGTTTTGGAAATAAGAAAAGAATGTGAAACAGGTTTAACACTGAATGCAGAAACATTGACCAACAGCAAGTCCTGAGAGGTACATCCCTTTGCACATGCTTCAGGCAAACCAGTGAAATGACCACCTGATCCTGCTTGATGAATTGTATTTTTTCAAACTTTACATCATCTGTCCTTGGCCTGCTTCGGCTTGGTCCACTGATATGTATAGGGCAATGGCAAGAACCTTTTTACTGTGGGCCCACAATGCTGAGTGCAAGGTTCAGGAAAAAGAAAGCAGTTCTTAATGAGGCTGGAGCTCAGCACATGGGGACATCCTGGTAAGCTTAGTCTCCAAAGAACATAATGTAATTATGTATTGCGTTACTTAAATGCGCTCATGGTAAAAGGTACTGCAGGAGGACGGAATGCACACCTGAAAAAATATTGGCAGCAACAGCAAATGACCTATTTTCCAGATATGTTCTATGGTCTTGATGTTAAGCAGTTTAGGACACTTAGTGCTTCTTACGGAATGTTTTGTCAGCCTCAGCCTCAGCATGCCCTGTCTATAAGTCTAGGTTACTGCACTTCTTATTTTTTAGGTGAATAGCAATAACACTGAAACTATCACCTACTGTATCCTAACCAAATGTTAAAAAATGTATTGAAGAGATATAACAATGGTCAGAAAATTAACAGTACCGTCTCTCTCAGTGAAATTACTACACCTTAGGTTCAAAGTTTTGGGTTCCAAATATTTTCTACATCTATGTGTATCAGGAAGAAATTTTGATACATACTTAATCACCAAGGGCTACTAGAGGTGGAAGTGTACTTTTTTCTGCTATAATCACCCTTAACGGTACTTCTTCTTTGTCTCCAGCTGCTTTTACTGTAAGTCAGATTTGTACAGAGATAGATGAAGCGTGAATATGGCCGAAAGCACATGATCTGTTTTTAATTGTTGCTTTTTACATACAATGTTCTTATAATTGACATTTTGCTTTAAAATGTTTAATTTGGTGCATTGTGTGACATGTCGTATATCTTTAAAAAAATATCTAGTGAAATTTCCTATGATTTTGCGCACACATTTGTTCTACACTAATTGAATAAATTACAAAAACATGATTACTGGCTTTTGTGTATTTCCTTTCGACAATAATTGATAGTGCACATGTGAATCAAGAAAAAGCACTGTTTTTTTCAGTGTATGTAGATGAGATCCACCTCTCGAGTCATAAAAATATGACTGTAATCAGGGTTTGTACCATAACTTGCTCCCTTTTAAGTCTATGAGGCTACATGTTTCTGGGATTTAAGAAATGCAAAAATGCTTTCCCCCCTAAATTGGTTTCATACATGAGTCAAGACAAATTACATAATTTGTAATAGTCTAGTACACAACATATAATTAATCCCATATTCTGCCAGTTATACCAGTGGCTTTGAACACATGGTGGATTTGAACATGCACTTAGCTTTTACAATTGCCTGTGTTATACTTAGAAGGTTATGCCAGGTCAGGAAGGTCAGTCCCCTCTCTCTGTTGCCAGGCTCTTTCAGAAATGTGCTGACAAACCAAACACACTGCGCTTGACCCGTCACAGTTTTCCTTCATTATTGGCGTAAAACAACTGTCACTAGATTGCATGAGGCTTCAGGGATAAGCACTCTTGGCTACATTCACATCTATCTCCTAATGTCAAAGGATAAAGTGATCTACAAGGAGAAGAGCAGAAACCATGCTGGACTTTTATCTGTGACCTGGATGTCCATTTACTAGATAAATATTGTTTGAAGAAGTAAAAGACTATTTAATAGCAGTAGACGTAAGCACTGTGTTCATTTGTACTCTTGAATGTTTACACTGATCTTTGAGAACACTGGCCAGATTATGCACATCTTCTCAAAGCAAGCCAAAATTCAGTAACATTGAACAGATCATGTCTCATTCACAATTCTGGGAGGATTTAGAATACATTTTGGCAGGGTGCCAGGTTTGTACTCATTTTTTGTTAAGGGATACTAGACATTTACATGTGCAGATGTGGCTTAACATTATTATTATTAACATTATCCTTTTTTTATGCTATTTCCTTTAGGATCAATAACGTTTTCTGGTTCTGATTTATCTTGTGATGTATCTCAGAAAAAAACAGGGTTACCCCCCCTTGACCTTCCACTTTGCTCAGTCCTCCAGCACCCCAGTTCTTACGCAGTAATGCTTGGGATCTAGACCAGAACTGTACTTTCTCTACATGTGACAGTGTTTAAATTTACGGTCTGTGGCACCTCCAGATTGCTGTGCCCATCAGATGTTCCCTGGCATTGGTCTGAAACAGCTGCCCTGGAAAAAGCTCTCTGCGTAAGTGTAATTCTATCCTGATCTATTCCAGGAAGTGTAGCCCAGTGTAGTAGGTCCTGCTTTGCTATCAAAAGGTGGTGTAGAGGCCTGAATCCTCCTTTTTGCTAACATCTGTATCAGTATAGTGGTCAGAACAGACACCAGACATGAGGTTGGGACAACTGAGGCATGAGGAGCACAAATCAATCTGTTGTCATCCTTAGCAGCTTTTAAGTGTAATTCGTGGACCAATCAGCAGATCTAGACTACAGCTTGAAATATTTCTGACAGGACTTTTTACATCTGGTTCGGGCGGGTTTAGACATCATTCTTTGAATATTTGTGAGGATCAGGTCAGGTTTAGATTTTGCATGGTTTCTCATAGGTTGTCCCACACCCTTTATGAATGATGGTGTGCTTTTGGAACAACTTTTGCTTTGCATTTCATTTTTGCCGATTATTTTATTAACTTAACGCTGAAGTCACTTGTATTGTTAGGAGTGAGGTCTCAAATAAACGTTATTTAGATTCTGTTTAAAGGTACTGATGGATGAATAAAATACAAAATAAAATGTAATCTTAATTTTGATAGTGAGAGAGAGAGAGAGAGAGAGAGGGAGAGAGAGAGAGAGAGAGAGAGAGAGAGAGAGAGATTTTCTATAGGCATAGACAACATTCTCCAAGCGAAACTGAGATCATAACCCCTCACACATAAATACATGCTGCCCAACACTGATATGTGGCGCTACGCCTTGGGATGAGTTCACTGGCTCACGTAATTGGAAAAGGCAAAGAGGAGTAGGGCTGCAAAGTTTCAGAATTACCTTATAGCTTAGGTGCTCAAAAAATCCTCCATATGCTTCTCTTTCAAGTGTACATACACACACACACTTTCTCAGGTCTCAGCCTGCCTCTGGGGGAGATTTACAACCAGCTAGGTTTTACATAGGCCAACTGTGGAGGTCTGAAAATCATAATCTCCAAATTTGTAGGGCATTATTCGAAAAAAAAATTAACCTAGATTATATAATTGAAACAGGGATTCAATTATGAGGACAGGGAGCTGGAGACAAGCAGAAACACACGTGACTATCTGCAATATCACCTTCTTTAAATTAAAAATGTAACAAAATATACATATTGCAGTAATGTTTGTTGGGATTTATGTGGAATAGTTGATCATGTGCACCTGTTGCATGCTCTGATTTCCTCTCACAGTCCAAAAGACGGCTGTATGTCCATGGGGTTTTTCCATATTTTTGAAATAGCCCAGCACTCTCTACAGCCCTGGTTAAAGATAAATGCTTTCAGAGATTAGGTTTGGAGTGACAGTGGTGATATGCAGAAGCAGCCTGAACTGACCCTTGCTCTAGGTTTGTGCTTCTTTTATGTGTACTAGGATATATGGCATATAATATTCTGTTAAATGAAAGAGTTGACTAATGTGACATCAGGCACAGATGTGATCTGAGTAAAGCAGATTGATAAAAGGTCATGCTCAGTGACTCTGAAAGATTTGTGACCTCTGAAAATTCCCCTTTCATCTAATGCTGCTTTTTGACCTAAAGCCTTGATTTGATTAGAACCATGGTGAACAATAACTTATTGAGTGAGGGATCATTTTCTGCTGGCATTCTTAATTAATATCATCACAGGCAACATAGCTTCAATCTGGCTCCAGCAAACAAAGAGTTACGAACCAGTTATTGTTGCTCACCGTTGATCATATTGTGAGTGTGACGGGCTGGTCAGCGGCCGGTAGATGCCGCTGCTTTTCTGTTTTATTTGGTTCTGGTTTTGGTGCTTTTATTGTGGGTTGTTGTTCATGCTTTGTTTCTTGTTTCATGTTTCCAGGTGTCCTGTGTTTAGTTCAAATGATTACGTTTGGTGATTGGTTTTCTGTCTGTGTCTGTTAGTATTGAAGTTCTGTCTGTATGGACCGTAGTTATCGGTCCATCGCCTCATAACACCTCAATTCTGTGGTTTGTAAACGTATCGGCCCCCGTGCCAGGTTTCTGTTCTGTCCCGTTTTCACGTCGTGTTGTAAATAAAGAAACCACATTCATGGATGCCTGCCTGCCTGCCTTGTGCCTGTCTTCCAGGAGGTAGCTCATGGCTGAGGGCTAGCCCCTCCAGCCGTGACAGTGAGTGAAAAAGACTAAACGTGGTTATGTTAAAAGGGTGTGTAAAACATCATTAGGGGAATTAAATAAAGCCCTTTAACACTGTTAAAATGATTGGGACCTGATCAAGAACACAGACACAAATCTTGCCTGGGGTGTTCAGATATCAAAGTCAAAGTCAAAAGTCAAAGTGAACTTTGTCATTTCACCGTACACAAGTATACAGGGAAACGAAATGGCGAGAGCTCTGGATCTGCAGTGTACATACAAATAGAAGAATTAGATTTAGAAATAAAAATGTAGAAATAATATAGACAGACAAGACAAAACATTGTGCAAGACAAAAACAGTGCAATCAGACAATATACAGTAATCTATGAATCTATGGTATGTGCAAATGGGTAAGCTATATTAATATACTATACATATACAGTAAAGACAGGCACAATCATTTGAATCTGAGCTTGACAGAACATATTCGAGTAGCAGCATGTTCCACAGTTTAAGAAAATATGACAGAATGTGTCATCATAAAAAGTGACAGTGCGCAAATACCAGAGGTATGTGTTTTTCAGTCAAACAAACAGTGAAAGTGGCTGTGCATATGTGTATGAAGGTGAACAGGCTGGTTGGGGTTGAGGAGGGGTAGAGTTAGTGAGGATTTCTTGGGGGCAGCGTGCTGTTAAGAAGCCTGACAGCCTGGGGATAAAAAGCCTGTTAGACCTGGTTCTAATGTTGCAGAATCTCCTCTTGGATGGCAAGAGGGAGAAAAGTCTATGTGAGGGGTGAGAGGGGTCCTGCACAATGTTGCAGGCTGTGAACACTGTGTTTGTGAAATGTGTCCTGGAGTGAGGGGAGAGACACCCCAATAATATCGATTTGCGTCCCAAATGGAAATGCAGTCATTTTAGAGGTGGTCGTTAAGATAACACTGATGACTCTGAGCACCATCTGATGAAACTGGATGTTGTCTTATCCAGTCTAATAGTACCAATAAAATTATATTTGCATTGCTTGCCTACAAAGATCTGATCCAAGTGATAAAGTTGACTGTGCCTTTGTGCTGTTACAATGTAGCCCTGTGTGCAGAAGAAATGCGTTTCCCAGAAGCATGAGCATGAAGTCAAAATTAAAAACTAAAATAAAAGACACACACACACACACACACACAAACACACACACACACACACACATCATAAGATTCTCTAACCAGTCCTCAGGTGATTCTGAAAAGCAAAATTATAAGAAACATTTAAAGACTTCTTGACAAAGGATCAGGGTTGTGAGGCAGGCCTTGAGGTAGGTTGCTAACTTTTCTATCCAATCAAACAGAATAAATAATTGTTCCCATTCTCAGCACTGACATTGCAAAACAAGTCACAAATTAAATTGATTAATCAGGAAGTCTAGGGGATATCTCCTCTAGTGCAATATACATATCTGGTAACAATATTACAAGACATCATGGCCAGTCACTCTCTCATTATGTTAGGGCAGTTTTCAGCTGTACAGCACAGCACTTAAAATCTCAGTGGAGCCTGTTTCATCGGCTACATTCTATCAGCATTAGCAGACTTTGGAAGGTGGAAGAATTTACCTGAAATAGAGTTCTAGTCTAACATAGCACGTCTGACTGAGATAAGCCAGGCGTACAACATCTATGGGAAGCTGAAAGCGTTTTTCTCCATTCGCTTTTGAGCAGCATGGTTCCCGCTCCGTTCCTCTTACTTTTGATGACCTGCTGTCTCTGGCACACACAAACCGTCTTGTTTTTGTACAGTGTCGGGACACGAGGTGACACAAATGCCCCTTATGTATTGTATCGTCTCTGTCAGAATCTAAGAATGTATTTAGTACTTTTATTTCATTTCTACTGGTCTATTGTCACCATGATATTTTGGCACAATAGGGACAGCTGACATTTTCTAAAAAATGTTAAAAAATAACAAAGTTGAAATCACTGAAGAAAATACTTTAGACTGAAGATATCATAGAGGGATCTGTTCTAACAGCGATGATGTATGTGTAAACTCTAAACCAAACCTTTTCTCTGGTGTTCCTACATAATCCGGACAAATGTATGCAAGCAAACAAGGCACATGCATGCATATGTGCATACAAAATTACACTCACCTCTGCTGTGAATTGGTGGCTTACTGTTTTTTCTTTTAGACTCCGGCTCTGTTTACACTTGTTCAGAGCTTCATTTCAGAACCGGTTAGGTTTCAGCATTGCTGGCTTTATGAGCAGTTCATTTAGGCAAGGTGATGAGTGAGTCAGTGGGAGCAGTGAATAAGGCATGCTAAATTTTCCTGTTGGATATTTTTAGCCCCTTCTAGCACACAAAAAGCAGACAGATATAAGTATATTTTACCTTTGAGGACACTGACACAGACTACATCTAAATAAGTTAATTGGATCTCTTTTAACATTTTGCAGTGTGCGCATGACAAGAGATTCCTACAGTTTCTTTGTTCCATGCTGCACTCTTGCTGTAAGTTTCAGTGTTGTCTATTGAGGGCATTACTATGCTGGCTTTCATTTTATATTTGCAAAATTAAATAAGAAAGCTTTAAGAAAGCTTTACTTTATGCCCCTTAAGTTTTTGCATACAAGCAAAAATAAGTATTTTGAATAGTGCTGGGGGCGTTAACACCGTTAACGCCAAGATTCCAACGAGATTAATGGCGTTAAAAAAATTAATCTATGCCCACCTCTCATTTTGAACTAATTAATTACTTTCCTAAGTTTTATTGTTTACACTAAATTGACAGCTTTTGGAATGACAGCCATAGCCAGACGATGCCCCTCCCAAACACAAACTCATTTTAAAACCTATCAACTACTCTGTGACCAAAATGAAAGGCGGGCAATGCACTTTCTGTGGACTCTTTGTCTCAGTTCACAGCTGATTTTTACTGCATAAACACTTCCTGCATTGGTCATTGAAATGCACTTTCAATTTGACCAGATTTTTCTGCATTTTGTTACATGTTTACTTTTGTCCTTATTTCTCTCCTTCTGTAAGTCCAGGGCTAGTTATGTACTATCTAAGGTCACACACAACAGGTGAGTTCAGGCCACTTTATAGAGGTGTCATTCTAATTATTTTAAAAATTATGAGAAATAAAGTGTCAGATAAAGCGAACGGTGCTTGTCCAGTCCATTGAAAATACTTGAACTTTTTCTTTCAGCTTTATCATCTTTTGTTCCATTACATCTTGGAGAATAGAGCAAGCTAAATTTAAACTCAAGGGCTGTAAGATTACATTACATAGCTCAGCCTACATTATTTTCTCTTCATTTTTATCACATGATTTGCGTTTCTCTATAGTGTTAGCCCACCCCTGTATCACTTGTTCTTTTCTATCTCATCTTGTTTGCCCCAGCATCAACAATCTTGTTTGCCTCGACATGAACAATGCTTCCTGCTTTCTAAAAGCAGAAAGCAGACTGGAAATGTTACATTTCTCAGAATCTTCATCTGTGAAAACAAGTCAGAGGGGTGTAGGAAAGAGCAAAGGCAAGCAGGTTGAGACAGCGATCTTTTACACAGGCACAAAACTGACTCTCTGTCGGACTTGTTCGTTAGTAGTCAGTTACATAGGTTGCTTTCAGTTCAGACATATGTGGTCATGTAAAAAAGAGATGATTTTCCCTGTTGCTTTTTCCACTCTTCTCTGCCTCTACTGTGCTTTCCAAAAGAACAAGCTTATGAACAAGTGTCAGGTGAACACTGGTTGATTTAGATCATTTTTTATCTATTTCTTTTTTTGACTAATATGTATGTTTGTGTGTGTGTGTGTGTGTGTGTGAGAGAGAGAGAGAGAGAGAGAGAGAGAGAGAGAGAGAGAGAGAGACTCCTATCACTTGTGTTTTCTTGCTTATTGCTTGATATGGAACATTGACTACACAGTTCTCTTGTGTTCAGTCAGGCTAATGGACAGCAATAGCCTGTCAGACTCAAACAATCTTCATTAGTCCTTGATTAGTCTGCCAGTTGAAACTGATAACAGATGTCACTTAAATCAGTCTGCACAAAGACGATTGATTGGTCCTCAGAAATACCAGCAGTGTTGTTAATATCTTCTCATTTACAGCAAAGGGTAGGGCTTCATGTTGTTGACCTTCAATTAGCTCTTTCTAAATGTCAAGCAGTTCAGAACACTTTTGTTGATCTTTACTCAATGTCCAGCAGGGACTGATCAGGCTAAAAGTTGCTTAAATTTTCAATTACTACTTCCCATGTTGCTTTGTTGAATCTAGTGGCATTAGTTTTTTGAGGATGGGCACCACTTGCATCTAAATGTTACATATATCTTAAAAGATTTGACTCAGTGAAGCAATCTTTTGTTGTATTATCATCTTCCCTTTGTTGTATTATGACAGTAGAATGGTAAATGAATGGTAAGAAGTTTATGTTTGCTAGGTTAACATTTTGAGAATCTGGTCTCAAAACAAGAAGGTACCAGGTAACTCCAGTCACTCAAACTGTGTAGATTACTTACTGGTCATAGTAAGACTTTCTGCAGTTATGCTGTGGTGATGTCATGCAGGTGCTGCAGGGAGGATACACTCAATGAGTTCACTTGAAATGAAAACATGGCATTGCAGTCAAATCAGGCAGAGGAAAATGCATGAGGAGTGTGCATGTTATTTCAGACACCATCATCATCTCTCTCAAGCAAGTTCCAAAGATTATGTCAGTCTATGGTCTGTTGGTTGTGTTGCTTGTACTCTGGAAAATAAGCTCTAATGATGAGTGGAATCAATAACTTTAGCCATGCAGAAAAAAAACACATTTATGAAATACATCAAAATGATAGTGTTCACACTGTGAGGAGGGACTGCAGTGAACTGCAGAAACATTAAAAAGGAAGACATACGCCCATGGCATCAGACATCATCCTTGCAACATCTAACCACTGACTATTGATAAAATATGTCCAATTCCAGCTGTTCCAACTTTATTACATAGATTACAGAAAGGAATTGTAGTTTACAGGGTTTGTGGAGTAAATAATCTCTTGTGCTGTTTCCAAGAATGAAAAAGCTCAAAGCTGGAATATTCAGAAAGGATGCATCTCCTATTCACAAAGCAGATGTTCTAGAGTGACTGCATGATTTAAACCACTGCATCCAATGCTTTGCATTGATGTATGGGCTGGATACAGCTGCTCGGCCATAGAAACCCATTAAATTCCATGAAGCTTTCTAAGCTGTTCTTGAGCTACATTAAGATTGACTCTGCAGAAAGCCGGTGACCTCTGTGCACTATGCGCCTCAGCATTCGCTGACCTGTCAGTTTACCGGGCCTACCACTTTGTGGCTGAGCTGCTGTCGTTCCCAACTGCTTCAACTTGTTATAATACCACTGTGTATCTATAAGGTGAATCAGTTCTAAAAATTAGATAAATTTATAATATGCCTGTATGCGAAACATCTGCTCACAATTTGTCTGAAATAAATATTGAAAAATAGCTTAGATGAGCCCAGCCTCATCTGCAAAAAGCCAGCATGTTCTCACAGTGTGTGGCGATTTACATAGAACAGGTTACATACACTCAACAAAAATATAAACGCAACACCTTTGTTTCTGCTCCGATTTTTCATGAGATGGACTTAAAGATCTAA